>JASDQU010279131.1:0-14822 GCA_032191745.1 Picea mariana
ATACACTTCTTCTTCAATTAATCTATTGAGAAGAACATTCTTTACATTCATATGATATAAAATCCAACACATGGATACTGTAGGAGATATAATGGATTCGGTAGTGTTATATATGGTTACTATAACAAGTTGTCATCGTAGTATTCTCCCTCCTACTGGGAGAACCCTCTATCCCCGAGTCTCCCCTTGTATCTATTAATGCTTAAGGATTTTTAAAATTTCTCACATACATTGTTCTTTATCACAACTTCCTTCCATTCCTTCTGCTTGACTACTTCTAGGGGCTTCAAATTGGTTCAATTGGTTGTTCTGACTTTTCTTTCTTTCTTGGAATGTTCATAGTATTCCTCATGTTTCTCTTCAATGTTGGATTCCATCGAATCTTCTATAGATTGCATGCCCTTATTTCTTGAAGGATCCAACCTTCTGCTATAGGAACATAAATGTAGATGGAAAACTAAGGATATTCAAGGCTTCTTTTTGAAGAAGACTTTTTCTAGAGTCAAACTGAACACGTGTTGCCTATCATGGTTTCTACTTCCAATGAAGAACATGGATAGATACTTCATAGTCTTTACGGATTCTTCTTTAATGTATCATATCATTGGGGATTAGCTCCCTCCTAATCCCAGCTTCATGCCTGAATGAGAAATATGCATGCTCTTCTTTTGGAATTATGTGATCATCTCCCTCTGTCTCAGAGAGTCCATGCTTTTGTCTACTACATTTGTCTTTCCTTTCTACAAAGTGTCACAAGCATCTTCTGGCTTCCTTTTGATTTATGACTGACTCCTCTAAGTCTCTTTAAGTTTGTTTCTATTTGTTATGATTTCTACCCATCTAGAATTTGTGTCATCCTTATAAACTTGTTCTATGGCATCTTCTACAAGGATTGTTCATCAAACATATTTCACAAGGGTACCTTTCCATAACAAGAACAACAAGAGAAAAAAAGAAATATCTATCTAGAGGAGATCTTAGTTCAACTTGCAAACAAGTACAATAAACATCTATATCAATAGTATTCATATGCAATTGAGTATTCATTGCACCTAGTAATAATAGAATCTTTCAAATATTTCTTTCACAATTTGTAACGTAGCAATTATCACCCTTGATATACACAAATTTGAAGCTTAACAATTTGATCAAACCTGGAACTTGAAGCCTGGTATGCTATGGAGGGTGTCCTTGTTCTCTGAATCCATTGAATCCAAGATTACATCTTGGACAAGGTCTCTAATACTTTTTCTGCAAACACATTCACATTTTTCTAGATCATATTACTTGGATAGCATATACAAGTGCATACCTTTGAAGTCTTGTAGCGTCATCCAACTTGTCTTCCAATCAGAAAATAAATACCATATTTAGAAGAAGAGATTAGATTTAATGAATACAATAATATATAAACTCTAAAATTTTAACTTTGACCACATAATCAATTTTACCAAAAGTCAACCTTTGAATTAGACTTTGACTTTCACCAAAAAATCAAACCTCATGTTTTTCCTAGTTGAGGGTACCAAGAGATGTGGTAGGCTAGGGTGCACTAGGATCTCAAGAAATTAGATCAAATGCCTCATCATAAGTGCCCAAACACAAGGGTCAGGGTTTGTTGCAGCTGCATCATAAGAAAACCTAGTTGCAGCTGTAATTGGTGCTATAACGTTCTTAAAAAATAACCTCCCTATCTATCTTCCAGTGGTTAGATTGTCTGAAGATAGTGTGGGCCCATAAAATGCTATAAATAAAGAGATGTGCTCGTTTTTCCATAGACCATATAGAAATATTGTCACTCAACCATAGGCACAAAGGCCACCCTCGAGCACCTTAACCTTGACAGACAAAATAATTCTGGAAGCAGACCAATAGCCAACCAAAGTAGTTAAACTTTCTACAAGGTTAGAGAACCAAGAAAGAATAACCAAATACCAAGAAGAAAGTCAAAACCATAACCAAGAGAAATTCCACACAAAAGACAAAATCCCAATTGTAGCAGCTGCACTCCCTCTCCAAACTTGTGGAGCACTAGTCTTATGCAGTTGTGAGGGAGTGAGTATCAAATGCACTCTAGCACCCTCTATTTATACTACTCTATCTCACTTTACTGGGTTGACTTCTCTTTCTGGAGGCTAGTAACTCAATATTAAATTTGCTCTTGAGCCGAATTGTCTTCTAGGGTTATTATCCAACGTTTTAGGGTTTCTCTTGCTTCTTGGAATATTCTAGTCTGGTCAAAGGTTACACGTGGAGGTTAATACCTCCCGCGGCTTCCATAATATCAACAAGGGAATGTCACATAATAAATCTAAAATGAAAATAAAGAAAATGAAACTTGAGTGTCTAGCAAATTAATAAAATTTAGAAGATCATAGAGGATGAAATGAATACTGAGAAATTGTTAGAAAAGAGGACTTAAACTTTATATAAATTTAGGAACATAATAAAAATCTATGTCTAAATGTATATGCCTAAATAAATTTATAATAATGGGTTAAGGTAAATTAGACTAAATAAAAACTAGCACATAGATAATAAATTTTTAGATGTGTGCACAACGTGTGCATGAATTTAATAAAAGAAAATTTTAAATTAAAAGAAAGTATTTCATGAGGAATGGAGGATTCAACGTAGAGTTAGAATCCTAAGCCAAAATAGACTCTAAATCCTAAGTAAGGGAAGAGTCTTAATCAAACTCCAACTGTAAATTAGTTAGGAGACACAAGAAAGGAGAAATTGGGGATTAAAGAGACAACTAAGAGAAAATGTAGGAACTAAATGTGGAGGTGAGGAAATTTTTCAAAAAGTTGTGTAATTAAAAAAAAATAAACTTGTGCAACTTGAGGGAAGAGTGACATGTGTTAGGGGTGCATACTCTTTGAATTAATTATTAAAAAATTTCTAATATGCATGAAAGGAAAAGTGTCAAGAGGAAAATTCTTATAAAAAGAAGGATGAAGGAGTAAGTGACCCTATTGTTGGATTACTGAAGTTTTGTCAAAAAAAATTAGGGCTGCAAGTTTTTCATAAGAGGTGGAAGCCTCTCCCTCTGAGGCAAAGCTTGAGCTAGAATTAGATCTGAAATTTTGTGTGTGACCCCTTTGCGGCTCCGAGACGCTAAAGGGGAAGAAGAGTACCCTGAAGTCATTTGATTAGCAAGCAAAAAAAATGTAGAACAAGCTTCCATATTGAAGATAAACCTTTTCTAGTTATAGTATTTAAATTGTTTTAGTTATTTTACAATTTTATTGGAATAATGAATTAATATAGTGAATATAAATGGACTGAAGTTCTTAAAATAGAGGTATTATATGCTTGTAAATTATATGTATCGATATATTTTTATGCATGGATGGAACGATTTTGAAGAGTGGTATCATACTCCTTCATTTTCATATATTTTGTTTATGTATTGTTGGAATGGTTTATATCCAGCATGTACGCAAATAAATTGTTAAGTTCCTTATTCACATTTGGTCATGATTACTTTTAAATTTCCAAGTAACAAATGTGAGCTGTATGGAAATTTTTTTTGGCTAAAAATAAAGTACTACCCTCCTCCTCGATTGAATGGCATTCGGGATTGTTGGTTGAGTTAATTGATACAAATGGGTATATTTTAAAATAGTAGATGTTCTGTAATTTTCCAGCGTCTAGTAAAATTGAAAAACATTCTAAGGCGCCAACAATTCTTGATTTCTCTAAATAATTTGAAAGTGTAGATGCATTGAAAAAATTTATTTGCCATCACCATGATCATTGGATGCTCTTGATACCATTTGGATCAATGCATTAGTCACACTCCTTTCAATTAGAACCGAGTTCCATTCATTACATGGAAGAAGGGATCAGACTTGGCACACAAATCAATCTATTCTACAATCAAAACTTTCAAGTATACATGTTAATATCATTAGATTTTATTAAGTCAAAGATGTATAACTATTGGAGATGGGCACAATTAATGATCTTTTAATCTGAAATTCTAATTTGATAGTCATGCATTGAAGATGCTGGCATATTCTTAGTCGTCCTCCAAAATCAATGAGTCGGATTTATTGTTGATAACTTCTTTGCATTTATAAATGCATCCATTAACCTGTGTACTTTTTAACATTTACCTAATCATATTAAGAAATAACTGTAACATCATATGATTGCCACGTTTAAATGATTAACTTTTAGAATTTTCAACTGTCCATACATGGCTGAGATGTGGAAGGTTTGTTTTCTGTGTGGGATTTAGCCACTATTTATGTGATGGGCTGGAAAGTTCGCAATTTCTTCATGCATGGGCCTGGCGTTTTCACTGGTTTTTTTTTAACGCGAGAGTTTTTTTTATCGGCCGTTCGACATTCACCAGCATCGAGTTAGCTGCTGTGCTAGTTTTAGTTCTATGAGTTTAATGGATCTTGCATAGCATCATTAATGAAACTCTTATCCTGCGCTAGTTTTCTTCTTCGATTCATGGAATTTTGAGGCAGGGAACTTGAAGGATTTTGTGCTCGATTTCCATGGTGGGCAGCGGCCCTTTTGATGAGCATCGTGAGGGTAAGGTGTTTAATATTACTATGAAAATCGGTGGCCATTATTAATCCACCAACCAGGAAGATGGTTCAAGCTTGTACGCAAAAAAAAAGTGAATTTCGTTGTGTCTAAAATGTTTTCGACGGCCTATTGCTGGAATTTCGATTGTGATGAATCCATCAACTTGGGGACCAGTAACATCCTTGCATGTGGGGAACTTCTTTCAATTGGCTTGCCTCCCAAAAGGATTTTCAGTGGTGTTACAGGAAAAAGGGGTTTGATTTGAAAACATCACACAATGCATCCTAGTATAGGTTGTATCGTTTCCACTTGGGTTATCTAATTTCTATGATAATGGACATCGCAGGGCTTGGTTTGTGAACAATAAATTATTGTATCAGTGAGTGTATCCGTAGTGCCGGATCCACTTTCCATAGATGATGTTGATCAGATTTATGTTAACTTCAGCCTCGACACGAATGTACTTGTTGCTAGTTATGTACCGTTGGACTGGAAGACGTATTTAGGAAGAGTTAGTTCATATCACCAATGTCATTTCATACTCTGGTTGTTGTTAGATAATACCATAGTTAGTTTTTTTTATTTTAAAAAAGTCAGACTATCAGAAAGAAATATTAATGACATGTCTCCTTTTTAGAAATCGTAATTTTGTGGGGTTATGTAGATTAGTACTCACGGGATCATTGTTATCACTGACCATTGTAAATATTTGGAAGAGATCGTTTTAACATGGTTTTGAGTCACAATGGATAACCCTTCTGTGTTGGAATGAGTAGATTCATGCAGTTGTGCAGCTCTCTAAGAAGTTTCCTCGAGGGATTTTCCCTTGATATTCGATGCTGGGGCTTGTCACTTGGGCTAGGAGTATATGTGATCTTTAGGTTGTTGATAGTTTGTGATTTCAATAGTGGGGAGTAGGGGGCTCGATAACCAAAGCAATAATTTGAGTAGATTTTCATTGGTGTAGATCCGAGTGAAGTTTTCTTGTTTCTCTCCTTGGCGCTAGGCACTTGAGATGCTTATAGACACTTGGCGTTAACTATGGCAGGTTTGTGACTTGCAATCAGTTCCGAATAAGGTTTGGGTTAGGTAAAACCTTTAAATACTTTTCTTTCTTTCTTAGAAGACTAAACTTGACAAATAATCTAGCGCTAAAGAAAACTTCAACACAATTTCACATCCTACTCTTAATCGAGCTGAATCAAATTGGCTTTGTTAAGTCTCTCTTTTATAAAACTTGATAATTGTTAAACAACGCACTTGAATAATTGGAACTTGCAGGTAATTTTTCCTTTAGTTTAGTGGAACAAATTAAAATTTGAACTTTGCGAGAATTTATATTATTCTCTTACCTTACTATTAGAGATATTGATCATAACTCTAGATCTTTTATAATTTGCATATAGATAATAATCTATATATACATTCCCATATATTATGTGTATTAATAATATGGAAGCTAAAAGAATTGATCATAAATTATTAAATTATACTCCCATACAAGTAAACTGGAGTTTCATGATAATTCACTAAAGTATATATCACAACCTATATATATATATATATATATAACTGCGTAATGCGCAAGTTGCAAAATCTTATGAAGATAGATAGATACTTATACCTTTACACCCTTTTGAATCACTATATAGATTCCTTGGTATCGGTGTCGGACATTTAGAAGTTGTGATGATTGAATTTGTAATTTGCGTAAATGATGTGTTAAATAAATTAATGTTAAATGATCCTTTGATATTCTTGTGTGAATTATAAAGTTACTTTATGTTAATTATAACTTACGTTTATTTTTTTTTGTAATTTATTACTCATTGTTGATTAGTTTACTAGAGGTTTGTTACATATGGTATCAAACCAGGTTCTACTCTGCAACATAGGACTCGTTATGACTTCCAATGCAATTTATTTAATTAATTAAAAATATATTATTAATAAAAATTGAATTTTTTTTATGCAGGAATCATGGTTAAAGATGGAGAACAAGTAGACATAGGGGGTGCGGGAGGAAGAGGTATTCCTTCTCCAAGTACACCCACACCCAAGGGATATGCTCCACAGGGAGATGAGAATACTATCGAGTAGGAGCATATTACAGTGGGCAATGTCATGGGTATGATTAGGTATTTTCAAAGGATGATAGAGTTGTTGATAAATCGCCTTGATCAAGATGAGGGCAGGGGATATGCATCTAATGAGGGTTCACAACACCCTCATGTATCTATTGGTAGTATTCATAGAGAAATCGAGAAGGTAAAATTTCTCGGGTTTTAGGGTTCCACTGACTATTTATCCACCAAAGCTTGGTTGGATAATATGGAAATGTGTTTTGCATTGCACAATTATACCTCCAACATGAAGGTTTGCATGGCGATTTTCCAGGTGAAAGAGAGTGCACTTATTTGGTGAAAGACACTCTTACCATAGCTGAATCTGGCCATTGAAGATGTGTCTTGGTAATTGTTTGAGGAACGATTCTGAGAGAGGTACCTATATAATGATTTCATTGAGTGTTATCTTAATGAATTCAACGATTTATGATAGGGAAGTCATACAGTACCGGAGTATGAGGCTAGATTTATGGATTTTCTCAAATATGCTTCACATCTGAGCACGAAAAAGTTAAAAGTGAATAGTTTTGGTTTTGGTCTCAACTACAACATTCATGCTAAGGTGAGGATATTGATGCCTCAGACTTTGCACAATGTAGTGCATAAATCTTTTATTTCTAAGGAGGAGTTGAACATTTGAGGTTAGGATAGGAATCCTTCTAGGAAGATAGGACAGAATCCACATAGAGTGTCAAAAAAATAGACACATGTTAGACATACTTATGTGCATAGTGATACACCTAGAGGACCTGTATTTTCTACACCATGAAAACATGCTACCAATCAGAGGAATCTATACAGAACACTACAATAGCAACAACCACGTTGTCCTCAATAGTAGCAGTAGTATAGATCTATTCTACAAAACAAATCTAGACCTTCTAACCCTAGACCAATAGACTCTCCTTAAGGAACCAGGAGCACCAAAATTAATAACGGTTGTTGGACTTGTGGAGAGACCCACTATCAGAGATATTTTCCTATTGAGAATGAAAGATTTGTTGGATCAGTAGGACATACGATAGTGGGAGATCTAGGAAAGGCCCATAGCATTCATGCAACGATGAATAACCTCCAGGTTGAGCATCAATATATAGTGTTTGAGACTTGAGGTATAATATCATATCAATAGTTTAGTATTTTTATAGATCCAAGAGCTATTGAGAGTTTCATTTCCAGTGTTGAGCTAAAAATAATTAAGGTGAAGGAAGTTGAATAAGATGAGTTTAGATATGTATAATTCGCATCAGGAGCCAAGCCAAAATTTGGAGGAAAGGTTAAAGATTGTAATATTAATTTGGATGGTTCATCACAAGTGTAACCCTTTTTGTCACAACCTTGGGATCTTACAACATTGTGATTGGAATAGATTGGTTAGAATCACACAATGCGATACTTAACTATAAGACGAAAAGATTAAACTTAATTGATGATTTTTGACATAATAGAGTAATTGTAGGAAGAAACCAAGGGGTGTTGCTAATAGTTATTACTTCCCTACAATTGAAGAAAATTATATGCATAGAGTATGTAAGATTTATGAGATATTATCTCTTAATGAAAAGGGTGACACGAAAATATTGGAAGACTTTCCGGTAGTATCGGAGTTTGCTGATGTTTTTCCTGAAGAACTACTAGGAGTACCGCCAAAAAAAAAATCAGAATTTACTATAGATTTAAAACCTAGAACAAAACCAAATGAAAGAATGCCATATTGGATGTCCACACCTTAAATACAAGAGTTAAAGACACAATTGAAGGAGTTATTAGATTTGGGACTTATACGTCCAAGTGTATCACTGTGCGGTGCACCAGTAATTTTTGTAACAAAGAAGGACGATTTGTGGAGGCTTTGCATTGACAATCGTTAATTAAAGAAAGGCACGATCAAGAATCAATACATGTTATTGATAATTGATGACTTATTTGATCAAATTAAAGGGGAGACCATATTTTCAAATATTTATTTGAGATCAGGATATCACCAGCTACGAATAAAGGAGGAACACATTCCTTAAATTGATTTTAAAACAAGATTTGAACATTATGAATTTACTGTATTACCATTTGGTTTGACAAATTACCCAAGTGTACTCATGAGTTTAATGAATGGAGTGTTCTGCGAGTACTTGGACAAGTTCATACATGTATTTATAGATGATATATTAATTTCCTCTCGAAAAAAAGAGAAGCAAGACGAACATATGAGATTAGTTTTGTAGTGCTTAAGAGAAAAAACATTGTACGAAAAGTTGTCAAAATGTTCATTTTATAAGACAAAGATTCACTATTTCGGACACATTATTTCTGGAGAGGGTATCATTTTGGATCCAACGAAGGTAGAGGATATTATGGAATGGCCAACACTAACGAGCGTGCAAGAGGTACATAATTTTATGGGATTAGCAAGTTACTATTGATGCTTTGTCAAAGGATTTTCAAAAATAGCAAATCAAATTATGGAACAGTAAAAGAAGAATAAGAAATTTGTATGGTGAGAGAAGTGCACTCAATCATTTCAAAATCTTTAAGAATTATTAACAACAACATCAATTTTTAAGGTCCCTGATATGGACAAGGAATTCATAGTTTGTAATGACACATCCAAGGAAGGACTGGGTGGATTACTAATGCAAGAAGGTCAAGTTATATCATATATTTCAAGGGAACTAAAAATTCATGAGGAGAATTACGCAACACATGATTTGGTACTATTAGTGATTTTACCAGACATTACCTTATTGGAAGAGAATTTGAATTGAAAACTTATCATAGTGGATTACAACACATTTTTACACAGAGTGACTTGAACTCACGACAAAGGCATTGGTCAAAACTTTTAAGTGAGTATGATTTTAAAATCACGTATATTAAAGGAACAATTAATAGAGTACCAGATGCATTGAGTTGGAGACCACACATTTTCTTAGTAATACCACTAAAAATGAACCTTCAAGAAAAGATTTTAGCATTACAGATTGATGACGACTGGTACAAAGAAGTAAAAGAAAATGTTAGACAAGATACCATGATGATACCTAGATATGAGAGTTATAATTTGGATAGTGATGTACAACTAAGATATAATGGAAGAATTTATGTACCACCAAATGAAGAAATGATAAATTTAATTTTGAACAAAGATCAAGTAGTGTATAGAGCTCATCTGGGAGTCACAAAAATGAAGATAGATCTTAAACCACTTTTATTTTGGAAGGGAATGAAATATGATATAGTTAACTATGTGGTCATATGTCTTGAATGTCATCAAGTGAAGGTTAAACATAGACATCCAACAAGATTATTACATCCACATACAATTCATGAATCAAAATGGGAAGTCATATCGATGGATTTCATTGTTGGATTGCCATTGACGACAAGAAAACATGATTTTATTTTTGTAGTTGTCGACACTTTGATGAAGAGTGCACATTTGATTTCAGTTCGTACGACATATCAAGAACGTGACATAACTAGAAGTTTTTTCAATGAAATTGTAATATTGCATGGTGTACCAAGAAAGATAATATCTGATCGAGGGTCAATTTTCACTGGACATTTTTGGACTAGTTTCCAAGAGGATTTGGGCACACAATTAAATTTTAGTACAGTATATCACCCTGAAACAGATGGAAAAATAGAAAGAACAAATAAAATTCTAGAAGAAATGCTTTCAATGTATGTGATGGATCAACAAAAACAATGGGCATAATTTTTACCATTGGTAGAACTTGTGTATAATAACAGTTACCAAATTTAAATAAAGAAGGAATCTTTTGAGCTTATATATGGATGATCGTGTAGGACACCTTTGAGTTGGGATCGAATAGAAGATAGGGGCCTGGTGGGACCATAATTGATTCAGGAAATGGAAGATCAAATGCGAACCATAAAGAAACAGATTAAGGAAGCGCAAGATCGACAAAAGAGTAATGAAAATGTGCATCGCATAAACCATAGTTATGAGGTTAGTGATAAATTTTT
Source organism: Picea mariana (assembly GCA_032191745.1). NCBI lineage: Eukaryota > Viridiplantae > Streptophyta > Pinopsida > Pinales > Pinaceae > Picea > Picea mariana. The sequence continues at coordinate 10,665 of JASDQU010279131.1, forward strand.
CTTGCAGGTGAAGTCACCTAAGATTTTGATTATGTTTTAAAAGGGTGATAAACTCTCTCTAATGATTGTGGAACCTTTCGAAGTTGTATAAAGGAAATGACACATGGCCTACATAGTAGCCTTACCTGATTCTTTGAGGCATATGCACGATGTGTTTCATGTTTCATTTTTACATTATTATATTTCATATCAATCACAAGTCATTGATTTGACTTCATTGCAGGTATCAGACGAGCATGCTCTCATAGCGGAGCCAATCTGCATACTGGAACATCACACTCGACAACTACGACATCGATTTGTCGATCAGGTCAAGGTCTAGTGGGACATTTATAGTCCACTTTATGCCACTTGGGAGGATGCACACAGGATGCGTCAGGAGTTTCCATATTTATTTTTAGAGTTTTATATATAGATTAGTAGTATCTATAATTATTGTTTTCATTGATTGTACAAACTTGGGGATGAAGTTTAAAAAAAGAGGGTGTGTATGTAACATCTAGATATCACTGACTATATTTTCATAACACTGATTATTCTTTGAGGACACTTGCGTGCAAGTGATCTGGCTAAACATGGTACTTTATGATTATCTGATTTGGTTTATGAGTTAAAATTTATGCTATAGTTGAGTATTGAATTGGTTATGTTATTAGTATTGATGTATATCATTGACATGTATTATGATGAGTTTTCCTGAGTGTGCAGGAAACATGACACGAAGAGGATGTTGATGGCATCGATATAATTCCTTAGACTCCAGATCGAGTCAAGAAGTGGACTATTGACTTTGATTATGAGTACTTGATTTTATTATGCATCTATTATGATGATGATTTTAGTTATGGATTTCATGTATAAGAGTTATTAGTATTATTTTTGTCAGTGCATGTAGGAATGGTAACGCTTGCTAATCCGATTCACATATGGAGTAAAGGGGTCATACACATATGTCAAATATATTAGGGAGAGGTGTGGCAGTGTCCCTGTCACATATTAATAGCACTCCCTCTGTGACCTGAATTGAAGATTAATGACTACCTTGATCCAGAGATATTCTCGATGTCGTGAGAGAAGACTAAGGTAGTCACGCATGAGTATTTAGGGGGGGGGCACACAATAAGGAATATTTCGTGTTCCTCAGTAAGCCCTTAGTCTCACACAAGGTCAACAAGTGAAGTATTGACTCCAAGTGTTGGACAACTTCCAAACTAATTCAACAAAGAGAAACAGAGAGAATGGTGAGTAACGCCCTTGGATAATGTCTGTGCGTCTTGAAGGGAACGTTGCATAATAAATCTAAAATGAAATTAAAGAAAATGAAACTTGAGCATCTAAGGAAATTAATAAAATTTATAAGACCATAGAGGATTAAAGGAATAGAAATTGTTAGAAAAGAGGATTAAAACTTTATATAAATTTATAAACAGGAACATAATAAAAATATAAGTCTAAATGTCTATGCCTAAATAAATTTATAATAATGGGTTAAGGGAAATGAGACTAAATGAAAACTAGTAGAGAGAGAATAAAATTTTAGACATGTGCATAATGTGTGCCTAAATTTAATAAAATAAAAGTTTAAATTAAAAGAAATGATTTCATGAGGAAAGGAGGAGTCAACATAGAGTTAGAATCGTAATCCTAACTAGACTCTAAATCCTAACTAAGAAAAGATTCCTAATCAAACTCTAGCTATAAATTAGTTAGGAGACACAATAAATGAGAAATTGGGGATTAAAGAGACAACTAGGAGAAAATGTAGGAACTAAATGTGGAGGTGAGGAAATTTTTCAAAAACTTATTTAATTAAAAGGAAACAAACTTGTGAAACTTGAGGGAAGAGTGACATGTGTTAGGGGTGAATAATATTTGAATTAATTATTAAACATTCCCTAATATGAACGAAAGGAAAAGTGTCGAGAGGAAAATTCTTATAAAAATAAGGGAGAAGAAGGATTAAGGGACCTTATTGTTGGATGACTGAAATGTTGTCAAAATTTATTGTTCTTATTTTTCGTGTGTGAGTTGGGCTACAAGTTTTGCATAAGAGGTGGAAGCCTCTCCTTCTCAGGGAAATCTTGAGCTATAATTATATATGAAATTATGTGTGTGATCCCTTTATGGATCGGGGGGCTAAGGGGGAAGAAGAGTACCCATAGCATTGGTTGGGAGGTATCGGTGAATTCAATTGATTAGAAATCAAAAAGCACATGGAACATGCTTCCAGATTGAAGATCACCCTCTTATGGTTATGGTATTTTAATTGTTTTAGTTATTTTATTATTTTATTGGAATAATGATTTAATACAATGAATATACATGGACCGAAGCTCTTGAAATAGGGGTATTATATGCTTTTAAATTATATGTATCAATATTTTTTATGCATGGATGGAACGATTTTGAATAGTGGTATCATACTCCTGTCATTTATATATTTTTTATTTATTTATTGTTGGAATGGTTTATATCAAGCATGTATGCAAATATATTGTTAAGATCCTTATTTACATTTGGTCATAATTACTTTTAAATTTCCAAGTAACAAATGTGACCTGTATGGGAAAAAATGGCTAAAAATAAAGCATTACCCACCTACTCGATTAAATGCAATTGGGGATTATTCGTTGAGTTGATTGATACAAGTTGGTATATTTTAAAATAGTAGATGTTATGTAATTTTCCAGCCCCTAGTAAAATTTAAAAACATTCTAAGGCACCAATAGTTCTTGATTTCGCTAAAGAAGTTGAAAGTGTAGATCCGTAGAAAATTTTTATTTTCCATCACCATGATCATTGGATGTTCTTGATACCATCTGGATTAGTAAATTAGTAACACTCCTTTCAACTAGAACTAAGTTCGATTCATTACACACAATAAGGGATCTAACTTGGTGTTGGACAAATTTCTATTTTCGACACACTAGTTCAGTGGGAGTTAACTGACTAGTTCTATTTTAACCATCACTATTATGCATGCATGCATTCCTAAGGAAAGCTAACTGCTTGAATGATTTTCTTAATTATGGAATGCTTTGCCACATTCATTATATCATATTGATCATGATCTATGTATCAATCATCAACTCATTGGAGTAGTGTGAATATATTTTCTCATTCTTTAATATTGAATCTTTCTTCCTTTATCGATAAGCTTTGTTTGTACTTTCTTTAGCTAGATATCCTGTGCAGGTTTCCATGAAAAACTGACATGGTATTAGAGATATGTTAATTGGAGCAAGCTAGACAAGCTAAAGAATAAGGAAAATCGAGGTTTCAGTGAGCTAAATCCGTGGTCGTACCTTTCAACAGTTATTCCTCCCAAAATATTATGTTTTTCAGGAAACGGCCCGCATAAAAAGTACATTGGCCCATTTTGGAAGTGAGTTTTCAATTGTTTGGTGCGATTCTTCATTGTTTTCTCACAAAGTAAGATGCAAGATAACCTCCTGAAACTGATACAAATTCGTGGTTGTACCTTTCATTAGTGATTACTCCTGAAATATTAAGTTTTTGAGGAAATGACTCACGAGGAAATTAGCTCGACCCATTGTGGAAGTAGGTTTTCAACTGTTTGGCAAGATTCCTCATTGTTTTCTCATAAAGTAAGCCGCAATATCATCTCTTGAAACTGATACGAATTCTTAATTTCTTAATTTTTCACTTGCAGATTGAGAGTAAATTTTTAGGGGTTCTTAGAAATAGTGGAAGAGATGGAAAGGACAACTATTATATAGTCAAACTTGGCGTTAATCCTCACACTATACAATTATTTTGATTGGAAGCCCAAGGCAAAATTCCAACTCAGAAGGAAATGATTGTATAATTTGACGATGGTGACAGAAACAGAACCTACATAAACGATTGAGAAGATGAGATGGGTGAATCATAAGGATAAGGCCACGGGACTAGTTCTTGAGTTAATCTCCATTGATCTATGGTTTCATTTTGCCACATGAAAGGCTCCAAACGAGATCTAGACCACCCTGGAAGGAATCTTTGGAAAGAAGGATGAGATGTGAGGTCATATGATTGAGGTAGAGTTGAATACCTTAGACCCTAAAAGTTTTGATAATATACAAGATTTTTTTACTAAATTTAAATATTTTCTATTGAGCTTGGGTGAATGTGGGATTGATAAGTCTACACAAGAGA
>JASDQU010279132.1:0-12144 GCA_032191745.1 Picea mariana
TTATTCAAATCAACTTGTTCATTCTGATATAGCTTGCTTACCCTTTCTGCTGATCTACTCTGCATTCTTCACTATCTCTGATCTGCTTCTCTGCTTCACTGTCCTCTACAGCCCATTCTCAGCTTCTTCTCCTGTCACGCAGATTCTCCTCTCACTTTACTCACCTGCAGAGCTCTCTCTCTTCTTCTCCCTTCAGCAGCAACAATTCATCTCTGTTTCAGCGCATTATATAGATTCACCACATGCAGAGGTCTTCCTTGCGTTTTTCAACTCCAACTGCAGTTTCCCTTTCTTCCATTCTTTCTTCTGCTTTTCGCATGCCAGCATTCTCCTTGATTTTCTGAACTGGCTCTTTGCATGCCTCCTCTACGCATGCCACATCATGCAGCGCTGTGTTCCTCCTTTCTTAACTGCCAGTCTAATTTTAGACTGAAAGTCCTTCCGCTTTTCTCAACTCCAACTGCAATTTCCCTTTCTTTCATTCTTTCTTATGCTTTTCTGAGCTGGCTCTTTGCATGCCTCCTCTATGCATGCCACATCATGCAACGCTATGTTCCTCCCTTCTTAACTGCCAGTCTAATTTCAAACTAAAAGTCCTTCCGCCGTCCATAGTGATTAGAGTGCGTTTTTATCAGCAAAGAACAAGTGTTGTTTCAGCACAGTTTCCAGCGCTGTGTTTCAGCCCAGCGCTGTGTTTTAGCATATGTATCAACACTGTGTTTCAACAACTGTTCCAGTCCTGTGTTCCAGCATTTTTGTTCCAGCATCTGTGTTCCAGAATTTGTGTTTCAGCATCTGTGTTTTGTGTTTCAGCATCTGTGTTCCAGCATCTGCGATTCAGCTTCTGTATTTCAGCATCTGTGTTCCAGCATTTGCGTTTCAGCATTTGTGTTCCAGCATCTGTGTTCTAGCTTCTATGTTCCAGTCCCGTGTTTCACCATATGTAACATTACTGTGTTTCAGCATAAGTTCCATCTCTGTTTCAGCATTGTGTTTCAGCACTTGTGTTCCAGCATTTGTGTTTCAGCAACTGTGTTCCAGCATCTGCGATTCAGCTTCTGTATTTCAGCATCTGTGTACCAGCATTTGTGTTTCAGCATCTGCGTTTCAGCTTCTGTGTTCCAACATCTCTTTGTGCGTGCTCCATAACCAACCGATTGCCATCAATGACAACCGTGACCGTCTGCGTCATCATCTGTTATAGCCATATTTCCAACATTCACTTTATTATTTAAATAATTTCTTCTTTGCAACCACTTTGACTACTTTGATCCTTTTGGGCTTCTAGATGATTGATGAGGGTTCTCCAACTTCACATGGTCATAAATCTCTAACCGTGAGGAGTTATGTGACGTTCCACATACCATCGGAAATGGAATAACATGTAATATCCATATAGAATAGTATTACCTACAAATATATCAAAACTCATACCATTATTCATTAAAAAAACTTGGGTCCATTACCCAAACCATTGTGCTACTGGAATTCGCTATCAGACTTTCTTCAAGGGTTGACATCAATGAAAACCAACCCAATTAATCAGCAATATCTACTAAATCTCATTGGTTTGCAGATATTGCCAACTATTTGGCTACAAGAAAGTTACCTCAACATATTTCCTCAAAGGAGAAGCAGAAGATCATCAAACACAGTGCTACATACTCTTGTATTCATGGAGAAATTTTCCAAACAGGACCAGATCTAATCATTCAGAGGTGTGTATGAGAGGATGAAGTGTTTGACATATTGAAGGTGTGCCACAATGAGCCATGTGGGGGTCATTTTATTGATAAAAGAACTACATACAAATTCCTTCACCTGGGGTATTATTGGCCTACTCTTTTCAGAGATGCCAAGAATTATGTCATAAGTTGTGATGATTGTCAACAGATGGGTTGACTGGTGCAAGTAGATGAAATGCCTCTACAAACCTAGGTACTCATAGAACCATTTGAAAAATGGGCTCTATACTTCGTGGGAACTATCTTTCCAATGTCAAGAAAAAAGAGGTATATTCTGGTATGTATTGATTATGCCACTAAATGGGAAGAAGATAAACCTATTTTTCATGATATTGAACAAGTTTTTGTGGATTTTTTTATTTGAGGACATATTTACTCGTTCTGGTGTCCCAAGAGAAATTGTGACAGATCAAGGTGATTAATTCATATCAAAACTTGTCCACGCCATCATAGAGAAATAAAAGATCAAGCATCAGAAGTCTTCCCCATACCTTCCACAAGCCAATGGGCAGGTGGAATCCACAAATACGTTTCTTGAGGCCATCTTAACTAAAATAATTAAGCTCCACCATAGAGATTGAGCATATAAGCTTCCGGAGGAAACTTGGGCATATCAAACAACATGGAGGAACACAATTGGGCATACACCATCTGATCTTGTGTATGGTAAACAAGTTTTACTACATATTTGAGTTCCAAATAAATGATTTTAGGACAAAAACCAAGCTAGGAATGGATCCCTCAGAAACTCAACAACAGAGGATAGCACAACCCAATGAATTGGATGAGATTCAAAAGGATGCAATTCAACATACCACTATCATCCAACAACAAAGAATGAAATGGCATGAAAAGTTCATCGGAAAGAAGAAATTCAAACTAGGTGACTAAGCTCTTTTGTTTGATTCTAGGTTTAAAATTTTTAAAGAAAAGCTCAATACTCGTTGGTTAGGACCGTATGAGATAGATATAGTTTTTTATAATGGATTGGTTAAAATCAAAATTTTTGATGAGGAGGGCATTTATTTTCTAGTAAATGGGAATAGACTAAGGTTATACCAGAAGCCTTCAAATAGAGAAGAATTTGTCCATAATCTGCTTCAACAACTAGAGATGGATATAGTGAGTAAGAGAAATCCTTCCCCTACTCTTGTCTCATATTGTTCTTTCTTTTTTTGTTCTCATATGTATATATATATATATATATATATATATAAAGAGAGAGAGAAATAAAAATAAAAAATATATAATAAAAAGTGAAGAAAAATAAAGGTGTAGTCTGTGAAAACCAGTTTACTGGCGCAACTGTGCAAGAGTTCTGTTTGAAAACCAATGATCTAGCGGATAAAATTCATTTTTTTTAATAAACCACAGGGTTTGTCTAAAAAGTTCATGTTCGATATTTTTTCCTTCTTTTGATTTCTCAGAAACAAAATTCTTTTCAAATTGTAGAAAGTCAATTCTTTGCAACACTTAGTCATATAGATCCTTCCTTTCCATATTTAAAAAGTATAGAGAGTTTTAGAGTTTTTCAGATTTTGGTATTCCTAGAAATTGATTCAATAGCATATTCCAAAGTGTTCAAGTTTTAATTTTTGTTTAGGATTTCAAAGTTTCACTACTACAACATGCTAGATTAGACATTTCAAGTTCAAATTAAGAATTCATTGATCAAAGGGTTCTATAAAAAAAGTTAATTTCTATATTTTGCAGGCTTTTTGCAGTTAGAGTAACTTTCAATAGCTACCAAAAGTCACATGTATATGCTTTTCAAGGAATTTTTAGACGTTAACTTATTTTTTTCAAATTAGCATGCAACACAATACTAGCACGATTTATGAATTTCATGCAAATTGTCATGAAATTCAATTATGAAATCTTCATCTGCGGTCAACATCTTCATATTCTTAATCATTCATCTACATATTCCTCATTTTCAGATCTTCATCAATCACAAGCATCTTTAGATCTTCATCAATATTTGTAGAATCTTCAGCATATCTAGAACTTTTCCAGAGTTATGCAAAAAAAGAATAAGTCAACTTCAACAGTAGAATCAACATTGAAATTCAGTAGGATGTCTAGCTCCAGCTCCATCTTTAAAAGTGATCATTTTTTTGGCTACAAGTAAAACTAGAAGGTAATAGCTTTTTAAACTACTTTTGCATTAGGAAATATGAAATGTGTGAAGAATTGGAAAAATTACAAGCTTGATATATATTTATCTTGTTTTCCCTATAATTTATCCTATATTTTTACCACACTTTCCTAATCCTGTCAGTTCTTTCATTTTTTACCTCAGAAACCATATCCTAAGCTATTTTTCTTCTCATATATATTAACACTCAAAACTATGATTATATATGCATGTCAAAATCCTATTTTGATGTGCATTATTCAAAGTGTTGATAGGACTGATAATTATAAAGACTATGATCTAATCATGCAAAAGCGTCGGCATAAATTTCAATGATTCCTTGAAATGTGACATGATTGTTTTCATCATTAGAATTATAGGCCTCATCATAGCTGAAACATCTCCCAAGTTTTTTTCCTTCATTCGAAATTCATCATATCATCACTCACATTTTCCTTCTTCCCTGTGACAAGAGTATTATTCAAGGCCAAATTCTCTCTAAATATGGAGATTTAATATGAGACCCATGGTAAGGCATGATCTAGTTGACATTGAAATCCTTGATGCTTACCCGAAATGTAAGAGACAATTTCAAAAGATTAGATGGTTACCTTTCCTATAGAAATTTCAGGGGTATGATAAACAAGTGATAAAAGTATTTGCTAAGTCATTTGATAGTACGTAAGCTCAAATTGGAGATCTCCAGTTTCAACTATTTGAAGCCTTTATTGCAAGAGCTACAGGGATTCCATGAGGCAGAGAGAGATGGATTAAGAACCAAAAGATAAAGGGGGGGGTTTGGAAATAATTCCTCAAGGATCTTGCTCAAGAGGAAAATTGGAATAAAGGTATGCCAACTTCAACATTCAAAAACAAATGGAGGGATATCATGTTTATACTCCAGAAATATGTGACTTGTGAAGGAAGTTATGGTATTGTGTTTTATTATCACCTTCGATTAATCATGCATTTCATCAAAGGGAACGAAATAGATATGCCATTTTACTTGAAATAGTTTGAAGAAAATGGCATTAACCATCCAATGTAGCCCTAGGCTTTTGAAGAGGAGCCTGTTTCATTTTGGGTTGGTCAAAATATTATTTGAGGCCAGATTGCAGGAAAAAAATGATAATTGGGTGGAGTTCTTAGCAAGAAATCATTTTATAGAAGCATCTATGTAGTAAGAAGTCAAAGGATCGAAACACAGGGATGCCAAATCCAGGGTTTCTAAGGCAAAGCCAAAAATTCCTAAGTTGAAAAGCTTGGAACCAGAGCCTGAGATTCTTGAAATGGAGAATGCAGAGCTAGAAGAATGAGAATGCAGAGCCAGAAACATAGAAGAATGAGGAACTAGAGCCTAAAACAACAAAGAAGAATAAAAATTAAAGATAATGGATAGAAAAGAAGGTTAGGGTTTCGAACCCTGAACCTAGAAAACCTAGAGGATGACCCATAGGAAAAACAATAGAGAAAATAGATAAATTCAAGACCAACAACTTGAAGCCAAAAGTGGAAATTGAGGATAAAAATTCAAAATATCAAGAATCTAAGGGAAGAGATAATGTTGTGTAGAGTAAGAACAGGAAAATCAAGGTTATTATGCGTCAGACCACCAAAGTATGAAAAAGGGCCTAACTACAGATAAAAATGACAACAACAAAGTTCATAGTAAAGAGGTTATTGATATTGAGGAGTTTGATAAGGAACAACAAAGCATTTTATAAAGGACGAATTCGAGCAAGAAGCCCAGGAATAAACTGATCCTTAGTCCCCCTCCAAGTTCAAAAAATAGGGATAAGTTATCAAATTACAATATTGATGAGGCATACAAGGAAATTTATCATCCTATGACTAATTATGAGATACACAAACCACTGAGGTTGATAGAAAGACAATGAAAAATCCAACATCCACATCTCTGAAGGAAAAATGAGTTGGAAAAATTAATAAGTTGAAAGAAGAACTCAAGGAGTTGGAACTCCTTGACAAGTACATTAAGGTTGAAATAAAATATTGAAGAACAACATTGCTCAACTACAAAAATATAAGGAACAATTGGAGGCCTAGAAGAAATTGTTGGTTAGAAAAGCCAGGAAATGGTACATTCAAAACATGCAAGAAAAAATCAAGAACGTAGGGCTTAAGATGAAATTAAATGAGGCAAAAAGTAAGATACAAGCGTAATATTTTGGGTTGAATATCTTGATTGATGCTTTAGAGAGAGTATAAGAGCAAAGGGTCAACAATTTTGAATATTTTTAGAGTACATTTTTTGGTTCATGAGGACATGCAACATCTTCCATGTGGGGAAAATGTTGGGTTCTCAAATCATACTCTTTTTGTCACTCTCCTATTATAAACTTCCCTCCAAACCTATACTTGTGAACCATGTTACAGTCTATTCTACCCTTTTTTCCATGATTATCCTTTTCAACTACCAAATTTGTACATTTAAGAATACCAAAGATAAATTGTTCATTCTAGGCATATTTTTATTCTTCCTCATGCAAGTTTGTTTAAGAAGTTATTACTTTTAATAAGTCGCTATAGAATCATAGATTATGTAACAACTTAAATATATTTATGTAGCCACTTAATTGTTTCCATAACAGAATCGTAGTTCCACATGGTTAAGCGCACTCCAGGTTGAGATCATGAATTGGAGAGGATTCCAAATCAACACAAGAAGCCCATCCATATATCAGCCTATGACGAGAGTCATTCGGTTCAACAAAAGAGTCGATTCAAAGCTATGGTCGATGCATGAGAAAATGGAATATTATACGAGTTGGATCCACACCAAATCAGCACGAGATAGCAACGATATTGAATGAGAGAAATTTGTGCAACATGTCATGATGAATTTATTCATATGTGGGTTGATAAAGTTCATTCCATACACCTACGAGTTTTCTAGATCCAATATTGTATATGCACATGTGTTATTTCATAAGAGAATCTATTTTAAGAATTCGTGGGATGTGGATCTCTAAGATCTCAAGTGTAATGTATAAATACATGTTATGAGAACCTTCAAAAACATATTTTTGGATGATATTGAATTGTTGTAATCTTACACTATTGTTAAATTGCATGAGTCATTTGCTTTAGTTTTGTAGGTTGAGTCTTATATTTTTCTTCTAATAGCATTCACCAAGCCAGGAGGGATCCCTCAGGAGGAGTATGTTGCTTATATTTTTGTTGGTATTGTTTAATTTATCAATTGTGTGGATTTCATTTTCCGTTATTTCATTTCCTATTGTTTATTTATTTTTGTTTACAAGACATAGGAATACAAACACACAACAATTATTAATTGAATAAAATATTGCTCACATTAGTCACATAAACCTTCATTAATTGGATGTTTGAAAGCCTGTAATTTTTTTATAGCTAATGATCTAGTAGGTTAATGATTTCAAGTGTTTATAATTTTTCATGTGATTTTATTAAATCTATTTCCTTATTATTTGCATTTACTTTGTTTTTTCTGTAGATGAACATAAAATTTGTTTCTACTACTAAACAAATTTTTTTTTTACTTTTGTATAAGTAATCACTTAGATAAATTAGAAGCTAAGACCTACATATACTTTTCATGGACTTCAATATTTTATGATCCCCAGGTTGATGATTTAATGTACCAAAGTTCACCTAATTGAACTGACTGACAACTCTCTCTGCCCTTGTTCCTTGAGACTTGAGTTTAGCCCTTCTATATGATGGAGGCTTGTTTGTACCTCTTCTCTTAATGGAGTATCTCAAGGGATCCAAGCTCACTCCTAAAACACATAGCCCACTATAATGTCTGGAAAAAAAAAACAATTGGGCAACAACTCAGATAACAGGAAGGAAAAATACAACAAAGTCCTAATATCCTTAGAGCTCCACCAATATTCCATAGGATCGTTGGCTAAAGCATGGACAATGACAAGTACAAGAGTTATAGGGGTATATGATTCCACGAGAGAGGGGGGGAACCAAGGGATAAGCCTTTATGTTTTGATTTATTAATTAATCACCAACGTTGTGTTTGGAGGCATATGAGGGGGCACATGAGTCTCTTGGGGAGACCACGTTGGCCTTGGGGTGTTTTGATACAAAATCCATGTTATTGATTGTCTTGGGGGTTAATCACTCATTCATTTTGGTTCCTCATTCATTATTTCTCTTGGTCTGGGCATGGGAAATGAATTAAGGGAGAGAAGATCCATTGTTTACGAGATGTAAGTAACTGTGGATTATTCCATAAATGAATTGATTCATGAGTGTATGGATGCATTGGTATTTTGATAAACCTTGTCACAGCTGCGAATCCTGAGAGTTCTAGCATTGAGATTCTTGACTAGATGTACTAGAGATATGGAAGGAGGTGGACATCTTGAGGGACTGCGTGGTAGTGAAAGGGGTTCATTCTCTTGGGTGGTGCAGGATGGGAGAAGAGAGTTGGTGAAATTTGGATTGTTGTGTGTTGAGAAGCCTTGATATCTTGAATGCTGATTGGTTTGGGAAGTTGAGTGTTTCTCTGGAACCCATCCTTGTGAATTCATAGCCCTAGATCGGGGGTGACCTGTTGTTGATACTTGGAACAACAATTTCTAAGGTTGGGTGGAACTTCATGAGTCTACAACTAATTGGTGACCGGTTTTGTTAAAGATAAGTGTTCTCTATCATGGTGCTTCTCTGCTTATACATAATTATTTTCATTGTGTGTTGATTATTATCTCAAAGATATGCATTAATAATGTGCTTGCTTGTTGGTTACTGTTGTGCATGGCATATTTTTCTTCTTTTATTATTTAACATGAATATTGATGACCACATGTGTTTGATCTAGGTGGATATCAATGGCCACCCACCTTTTCCAACTAGCTCAAAACAATTTTCTGGCAATTTTGGCAATTTACTATTTTTAGTAGTTTTTAACTTCTGGGGCCATTTTGAGGGCCTAAATGAAGGTTTTTCAGGATAGAGCTTCTCAATGATAGTTTAAGGCATGATTGAGCCCCAAAAATGAATCTCCTCGATGATACCTTTCCAATGGCCTATCATACACCTAAAACAAAGATCGTATGCAAAAGTTACGACCCCGTGAAGTTGATGTACTAACTTACCCAAACGGGGCCCACATGAATTTTGGTGCTTCATCTCCTAGGGTTAGGTTTTTGGATGTCTAGGGTTTTTGGAATTCCTTTTTATTGTAAAAATGCCTTCAGAGCCTCATTGTAATCATCTTCTTGCGAATGCGAGTAGCCATCACATCTCTTCTCAGAGATAAGCTGCCACCATTCTAGCGAGTCTTTCACTCTGTATTTTTACAGTCTCTGTACATTTATTTCATTAATAGAAATCATGTATTATTGTATATCTGTGTTTATGGTTGCATATCTGATACATTTCTGTTATATTATTGAATATCTGCGATATCTCTGTGCATTTCTTTGTTATATCTTCGCTCTCATTTCATGCCGAAAATAATTTGAATCAATGTTATTTCATGCTTCTTTATTTAGTTGTTGGCATCATAAGTTTGATTTGGCTCAAGAAATGCATTCTTGGGTTTGTTGATGATGGGTATGTCAAAAATTGGTATTTAGAGAATCTTGAAAAACATTTTGGAAGTGGGCATGTGTAACACCCTTGTTTCCCCCAGCTTGTAATTAATCATTAATTATGACTACCATGCTATGGCATGTGAACAATGTAAATGTATTATTTTTTAAATTGCCAATAACTGAATCTGTGGGTGAATCCTTGAAGTAATATCCATGATATCACTAGAGGAAAGAAATGGAAAATTTATGGAGAGGGTTCATTATGTCAAATGACCCTAATTTCTCCTTGTTGAAATGATATGTCTCATCCTGACCCCAAGGAGAAATCAGTTAATAAGAAAAGGACTAGTGGTTGAACCATCAACAACCCCCATGAATGGAATCATGGTCTGGCTGAGGAGAGAAGAGGATGTTAGCCCGAAGTACCACAGATTCCTACAGACCCAGACTGAACCAAGTTCCCTTCTGACAGAAGGAATGAGATAGGTCCATAACCTTCCCGAGGAGAAGAAAGGCGAGGAAGAAAAAGGAAACAAGAGAAGACACACAGAAAAAAGTGAGGGCGTGAGGCTCTCCAATTGAGGAGATGAACTGAAATCTTGATAAGTTGTTCTGGTTACTGGAGAGAACAAGAGAAAATATCTCTGATAACTTACAGAAGAGCGTGACCTGAGCAAGAGACTGCGAGCTTGATGTTGAGGAGTCATCTGATAAACCTCGCAGGGACCATGATAGAGAAGGAATCCCTAAGAAACTGCGAAAGTTCCCTAGTGATATCATGGCTTGGTATGGAGGTGGTCATTGTTCTAAGAGTGAATGCCTCTGAGCCTATGGTTGGCTGGAAATGCACACACCCATAGTCAGTTCATTGGCTACAATCTAAGTTGTAACTATAAAATAAAGTTGGATATCCTGTGAATGTTTCAGGTATGTGCATGTTGCTTGATGGTTAGAACGTGTTCCCTTATCTTTTGCTTGATTGTGTATTTAAGAAACTAAATAACTATATGGTGTGTACACGTAAAGGCTCAGCCTATGTAGTGGCTCAAGTTAAAGAAAATGAATTGTGAGTCTGTCGACCTTGGGAATAGTTTTATGTATAGATATCAATCTCAGGAGAAAGAGCGCAAAGTGCGCTTCTACTCGTAAGTCCTTATAAGAATATGAAGCTCATGAAGGATAGCGAGATTTAAGTCTCTAAAGGGAGGATCCTTTCGCTTGGAAAACGAGCAGACGAGATCCATTTGGGAGGAGCCAAGTTTCGTCATGGCCTTTAGATTTAGAGAAGGAGCACGGGTATTAACCCCCCCTAAATCCTTCATCCTTCATGAGTTTGGTGAAATTTGTGTATCCATCGTAAGGGAGATGGATCCTTTGAATTCCCAAAGTTCGAAGCGAATCAGGATCGTCCATGGGAAGGGATACGTGTTGCCATATCCCATGGTTTGGAGAGTGACACTTTGGTAGTTTTGAGTCATTGTGTTGAACTCACGAAGGCCAAAGTCCCAAATCCATGAGAGTCGTAGATCTGTGGGTCTACGTGGATAGACCTTAACCATCATATTTAGACGATGGTCATCCAGACACTGACCAACTCTGGGAGTCACGAGGAGTTGCATAGAAAAAATACCGAATGTCAAATTCCCAAAGTAATGAGAGCCATAGATCTATAGGTCTATGTGGTCAGATCTTGACCTTGAGATCCGAGGGATGTTAGATGGCTATTAGTCTGGAGTTACGTGGCACAGTGATGTCACCCAGGGTGACGTGGACCCATGATCAATGTGTCACGTGTCATCTGTATTTGGGTGTTTCACAGACCCTATAGGTCCATTAACACATGACACGTGTCACCCACGGAAGGGGCCATGTGTCCTCTATGCCTTGCCACGTGTCATCCCTGGAAATTACCCATTTGGTCCATGTGGTCGAATATTTTGTAGTCCATAGGTTTGACACTTTGGAGGAATTTGGAAGAGAGTCTTCAAAGTGTGAAGAATCCCAAATTCACAACCAACTGAGTAAATCCCAGCCGTCGATATACAGAGGACGCGTGGCGCTAGATCCTTTAGTATGGAGACTTGGAACTCCGGGGGATTTGAGATGTGGTATGTTGATAAGTTCTAAAGTCATGAATTAATGAGAGCCATTGATATGGAGGAGCTTTAGGACCACTCGTGACCGTTGGATCTACCCCATGGTCAATTCGGCTTGACCTACTCTGAGAGTAAGGAGAGGATGACACCACGAAACCTCTAAGCACTGAAGTTGTGAAGCGACGAAGGCCATATATCTTGAGGACTACATGGACACATCTTGACCATGATACCAAAGGGTTGGAATGTTTTCAACCTGAGGTGACGTGGTGTGATGACGTCACCCAAGGTGATGTGGACCCATGATTAATGTGCCATGTGTCACCAAGATATGTACATTTTGCAGACCTCTTATTCCTATTAGAGCATGACACGTGTCACCCCCTAATGAAGACACATGTCACCTATGGCCCTCGCCACGTGTCAACCTCTAGTTCATTCCCGCATGGCCATCATGGCAGGTGATGTGATCGTGACTTCGAGATTTCAGAAGATCTGGGGTGTAGTATAGTAGAGGAACGTTCAACATCGATCATCAATTGTCGAACGTCGAAACATTCAAAGTTGATCGCCGATTTCCAAATGTCGAACGTCGACGTTCAACACAGAAC
>JASDQU010279133.1:0-10058 GCA_032191745.1 Picea mariana
CTACCCTGGAAAAAAAAAATACCCACAATTTCTACCAAGGAAAGTGCTCTGATACCACTTGCAAGATATCGGATATAATAAATATGCAGAACAGAAATAAAATGCTAGAAATGGAAGAATAATAGTAATATAACCAGCATAATCTCCACAATAACACAGAAATAATATGAGAACAACAACTGAAATAGTACTTTGATTCAGAAAGCAATGTTCACAGGCCTCTTCGAGGGGGCAACCTCTAGTCGAGCAGCGCTCTGATACAATAATATCCAAGCTATGGTTTTCATACCCTCGACCCTTATTTATACTAAATATGTCTATTAAGAGAAGCATCTAGAGGAATATCCTTCTAGAAGCGGAGGCTTCTATTAGGTCTTCTTACATCCTCCTTATTCTATTTTATTGAAAGGCCTTATTAATATTGACCTTTATTACATCTGAATACATTGATCTACCTATGTGCGAGTTAGAACCTTAACAACTTCTCATCCAACTTCTTATCCAAGTTCTCATCCAAATTTTGATCCCAACCTTTAATGGTGTTCTAAATTTGTTGAAGGTTACCTTCCAGGGTGTCCAACATAATGCTAGTAGAGTGGGTTGTCATATTGTCTAGGGTGTTGGTATGACGTGGTTTATAGAGTTCCACCATAAAAATTTATCGGGTCCCGAGGACAAGGGAGTGTCAGGTGTTATAACTCTCTGATATACATTTGGGGTACAACATTACTACTTGGCTAAATATCTCATATCACTAACTAAGGAGGCCCAATTGTGCCCTTAGCTATACTACTCGACTACCCAGGTACTTGAGAGTGATCTCTTTGAGTGTTGTTCTCAGTGTAGTATAGAAATAAGATGGATGATTAGTTTATCTAAAGTTGGTTTCAGGTATAGCTAGGGGACTTCCTATATACTGCAGGGTACGTGGAAGTCAGATTTCATATATAGGCATTGTCGGATGCGGTACAACTCAAAGGGGTACCAACATGTGCTACAAGGGTTTCGAGAATGTCATTCCACTTGTATTTCTTGTGAGCATTCTTCCTCGACCATAATTTTACCCACTAAAGGATAGATCATTGTGTTATCTAAAGATTCTATAACATTCATCTAAAAATGAATTTTAAAAACTTAGGAGCTTGTTGACCCAAGAAAAAGTTTTACAATCATCAGAAAATAACTTACTTTTCAAGGTAGGGTTTGAGGCTGAAAAGGTAAAATGATCACAACTTTTGTTATTCTTCTTAGATTGGCTATTATGACCCCAATTATGAAATTCCATAGTTTCTATGGATCTACTAGCACTAGTTTGACTTAAATATGTGCACTCTATCAAAATATATCCAATCTGTGAAATTCCCAACTATCACTGGATAAAAAAAAAAACCAAAAAAATTGATTTTAAATCAATGATAATTCCACTTCCCATACTGCATTTTGGATGATTTTTTTTTAACTTGGGTATTTTTTCAAGAGGAATTCATATCTATGGCTGGTTTCTTCAAATTATTCACATAAATTTCAGAAATTGATTTAAATGTTGTTGTCCTCTTTTTTTCCGTCAAAAAATTGCAAAGAGAGAAAAACAAATTATCCCTTTTTCGGCCCAAGAAAGAGCTCTCAAACCACTTTCAATATACTTGACCCTAGAAACTTAGAGCAATCACATAAAATGTAGTGCAAAACCAAAGAACACAAGAGAAAATAGATAAACCTTGAGAAAGATCTCTTGATAATAAAAAAAATAGAGAGCTATGGTCACTTGCCTCTTCAAGGGGGCAACCTTCTAGAGAAAATCTCAAAATAAAGTAACAATTCTTGAAAAAATGTTACATAACCTTCTACTCAATATATAGCTATCAAAAGATAATATTAACTACCTATGACTCCACTTATAATTCGGGTTTACTAACTAATTTGGACCTTATTAATAAAGATGACCATTTTACAATGAGCAACTATTAATTGACTATTAAGTGGGAATTATTCAAGGAAAGCGACATCATACATCAATAAAGTATCCTAATTAAGAGGGTTAGGGTAGGACCCTAAGATGTGGATATAGGTCGTTTGCCTCAACTTATAGATGAAGATCACGCATGCCTCCACAAAATGTATAACATGTAGACTACAATCACTTATAACCACATGTTGTCATCACGATAAAAATAAGGAACCTACTTAGTATAAATTAGTATGTTAATTTAAAGTGATTAAAATTTTAATATAGACACTTATTTTCATTTGGAATTGTATTTATTCAAGTTTTTTTTTGCATTGGGAATTGTAATTATGCAATACAAACACCTTGAGGTATGATGGCTACTCCATTAGAAATTTTAATTATGAAACCCTTGATGATAAAAATCAACAAGTCATTCATGACAAAAAAATCACAAAACATGATAGTGAACTATATAAAAATGAATAAGTATACCATCTTTAAATATATTTGAATTCACTCATGACCACATCTTATCAATCATAATCCAAAGAAGGAACCTACTTGGTATAAATTTGTGTGCTAACTTAATGTGACTAAAATTGTAATATAACATCCTAACCTTGCATTGGGAATTCTAATTCTTTAAATTTTTGCTTTATGAATTGTAATTATGAAATACAAACACCTTTAGGGATTATGCTTAATCCATTGGAAATTGTAATTCTGAAACCTTGAGATCATTAGAATTCAATGAGATTTCTATTGGTTTGGTCGAGTGAGACATATAATTGAAATGAACAAAAAGTAAAGAAAGAAGTCATCATTTCTTATTTGGGAAAGATAACTTTCCACTATTTAGATTTGCATTTTTTAGATTACTTGAACTAAGCAAGAGAAAAATATGTTTTGTAATGGTACTTCTATTTGTAAGAAGTTATAGATTAGCAAATAGAAACTGAGTTTTTGAAAATGGACTTTTTATAAATAAAGAGGAAATTGTTCTAGTCCATTGATTTCAATGAAAATATAATCCATTGATTTTAACATCGATACAATATATTCTATAAGTGAAATAAGCCTAAGACATATCAAGTAGTAACATTGGTTTCAACAATAATATAACAAAAAATAGTAGGGTGCATTGATTTTCGTAATGATATAGTGAAAATGAATCAATGCATTGATTTCATAAATGATATACATTTCTCGGTGTGAAGGGATCTGTAATTCCTTCCATGTACAATATTGACCCTAATCTAAAGTTAAAAACCATACCCTCGGATGGGGTGTTTGATCATGTGTCAGTAGTCAATCGTGCATGAGGGAGATGGTGGTTCACAGGTGTCACGTTGGATCCATTTCCAAGGCGGAAGGAGGGTACCATTTTTCTAATGAATCTATATGGGAGAGATATATGATGCAACCAAAGTACCATAAGCACTCCTGGAAGAGCATGTAAGTTCAGACCACAAACATGTTTAATGAAGGAAAGCATAAATGCGAGAATTCAGTTTAATCACAATTGAAAGGATATCATGGTAAGTACACTATGGTGTGGTTTCATCAGTAGGTTATCCTAGATGGAATGTTTATGGAAAATCATAGCAGGAAGTGCATATGGGGATTTTATACTAGAGGTTCGAAGCATTCTATCTAGCACAGGTTGTTTGGTTTCCTTGTTTTTCTTGTTGAGAGGGGTGGATTTTTGGGTGTTGGTGGTTCCTATTGGGTCCATTACTAGTTGGGCCGCTATTGACCTTCCTCCTATTCTTTATTTTCTATTGGGTATCCCAGGGTGGGGTGTGTCTCTTTCCACGCTTAAAGAAGAGAAATCATGGGGTTCTTTTTTCTTCTACTTAGCACAGAACATTTTAAAGCCCTTGAAGTGGCAGAGAAAGAATGGGGTTAGGTTTTCTTCTACTTTGCACAAAACGTTTTGTTGTTTGAGGGTGCTTTGTTAAATTCCAGTATGGCGACTTCTGGTGTCAAGCAGAAGGGGAAAGAAACCCTACAACTTATTGCAGAGTACACTCTTAAAATGCTCAAGAAGAGGGTGTCACCAACTGTCTCTAATATTATGGTGTCTACTTGTAAAAATTGCCATTATCTTAAAACCTTATGCTTTGTAGGATATTACAACAATTTATTTTGTTTTACATCCTCTCGAACTTTGTTATATTTTGTATGTCATATAGTTCTAGTGAGAACAATTTAAGGTTGAGGCAACCTTGAATTTGAATGCAATGAACCAAATCCTCTACATGTTTTCTCTTCTTATGTACGGGCCTTTCAAAACACATGTCTCAAGACCTGGAAGGGTCCTCCGGAGAATGCTCAAGCAACATAGAGAGTGCTCCTTATTTGATCTAAGGAAAATTCTCTTGCCCAATTGGGGCGATACTCTGTTGAAGGTGAAGATTCTAAGAAGGGGATATTTGTTAGTGCCTCCTATTTCAACATGGATAGGCTAAGATTTTGTCTCTACTTAATTGGGTACTCAAAATCCTGAAATTTTCTAAGAGTTTATATTATCATTATTTCAATAATGGGCAAAGCTCAAAGTGCTTGAACTAGGTTTTCACCTATAGTCTTTGAGATTTTGACTATTGAATTATAAAGCAACAAGAAACTAATTTATTATTTTAATAATACACAAGCTCACACTGATGTTGATGTGTTTCTATTCAAATATATATATATATATATATATATATATAGATATAGATATAGATATTCTCATGGTTGCAGTGAATTCTGTTGGGATACAATCCTAAATGTGATATAATCTGAAATGGAATATAATCTCATGGTTATAGTGATCCATTTTACAGCTTGAGAGGGATATATGTTCACATACTTGGTATATGATATGACATACATGATGCTATTTTATTTGAAAGAGATGTTTCTTATTCGGTTTTCCCCCTAGGTATTATCATGCTTCTATTGTTCATGGATTTACCATCTTGACATTCCTCCTAGAATAGCTTCTTTGTTTTGACACTTTTTCCATTCTATTGGAAAGTTTCTAAGATTTATGCCATGCCCAATTGTGCCCTTTCTTTTAATCGTATTGTTTGATTGTTGATCAATTTTGAATCATGAGAAATGACAAACCTATTTTCGCAAATTGATTGTAAAATGCAGAGATCATTCCAGTTAGGATAGATAGAGCATAAAGTAAATATTTCATTTTCCTAGTACAAAATATATGCAGAGGCTAAAGCAAGTTAGCTGGAAAACACATTTTTGTAGATAACCCATGGCTATTGGTGTGCGAGAACTATGTTTGAGTCGCTTCATGTAAATCACTTGATCTCATCACTAATATATGTATTATTGTGAGGGAAAACTATAATGATCATGTTGTAGGCATAAGGCAATGAATAAATACCCAAGGGGAAATGATTAGAGAGTCAAACCATGAATAAAGGGACTGCAAAGAAGCATAATAATCTATGAAAATGAGTCACCACCAATATAATAAATGCACAGACACTTATATGACATACTTGTAGGGATGGATGCCACGTACGTGCTTTTGCTCAATATTTGTTTACATAGATTTCTGAGTTGTCACATCGATATTAACATTATGACTGATATTTTTTACCATGTTTTGGACAAAGAAACTCACAAGCACGATATTTAATCAAATTTTCAATAGCATAACTTGGGTCATCATATGTCATATATTGAATATCAAAATGTTACCATTAAAAATAAAACCAACTCATATCATCAAGTACAATACCTTTGTATCCCCTTCGAAATAGGGCATACTTCAGTCTTCCAAGTTCCCCTAGTTGTGAACATGCATATGATGACGAGAAAAACCAAGCCCACTTAAAACACCTAAAATTATGGGTGTTTTGTTTGAAGACTTGTCTTTACTACTAATCAGTGGTGTTTCTGTAGTGGATATTTTTTTTGAATATCTAATACTAATTAGTGGTGTTTTCGCAGGGGGTTGGTGAAAGAACAATTGAGTCATAGAAAAGTGATATTTCATAACAAACTATGCAACTCTAGTCCCAAATATGAACTCCTTCATTTCCATGATAATCTATGAAAATACAATTGATTGATGTTGCCAGAGATGTTTTGCAATCTTCAAAAGATAGATCTCTCATGCACTAGACTAGACCATAAATCATTCAAGACAAGGAGTCTATAGTTGTACCGAAAGAAGATCATGTCATTCCATTTATAGATTTATCTAAGAATTGGTGTAAGTGTGTACCAATAGCTCGGTCAAATCCATTAGGGTTGGAGATATTTCCCTCAAGGTAAGTACACCCTACATCCAAGTCTAGTTGTCTGAAGAAGTTATAGTTTTCATAACATAAGAAGCGCTCAAAAGGTGAGATACTACCACTATAACTGACATCATTCCCATAAGCTTGTGGAAGGGTATTTTTCGTGAATTGTGAACATCAATAGTCTTGGTTGACTGTCATTTATTCCTTGCATTGGAGCAGGCCAATGCTCCAACCCCGATAGCTTTGACGTGGTTGTTGAGAAACACTTAAACTAATTGTTAGATAAATATGCAAATCAAGCCACACGATCTGCTTTAGTTACAATTGTAGACTCGTTGTCTCTAATGATCTACGATATGGTCTAGTGCATGAGAGATCCATTGATGAGACTACGACAGTAAAACATATCTGACAAACACAATCAATTATATTTTCATAACTTATCAAGGAAAGGAAGCAATGTGGACTTGGCTGGTCTTGGATTGATACCACAAGCACTTATATGACATGCCTATAGGGATGGATGGCACATGCGTGCTTCTGCAAAATATTTGTTTACATAGATTTCTGAGTTGTTCCATTGATTAACATTATGACTAATATTTTTTACCATGTTTTGGACAAAGAAAGTCACAAGCACGATATTTAATCAAATTTTCAATAACACAACATGTGTTATCATATGGCATATATTGAACATCAACATGTGTCTAGAGAAAAGGAAATAACATAGACTAATTAAATGACTTGTGAAAGTAGGTAAAACCTTCATTTAAAAAAAAATGTATATGAGAAAGCTATTGAAGTCACATAATGTGGCATGTAACATAAGTTAATACTACTCAAATCAAATGTATAGGAAAACATAAGAAATTTCTATATTATAACGTATATGCCAAGTGAACGGTACACTCTCAAGAACATGAACTAAGTCATGCAATATCTTGTCAAAATGGTTGATTAAATTTCATAACAGAGCATGAATTCCTTGATGGATGTATTTCTAGATCAGAAAATTGATTTGAAGGTACATGGATCCCAATGTGATATCATGGATCTCAATGCAATGTCACGTATATTGAGGCATGCTACACATATCCCAATGCAAGGTACCCACTTGGAGTGATGGGTCTAGCTTCTTGGCAATCCCATTAGATGATAACACATAGTGATCTCTCTTAACACAACATAAAAGATAAGGGTTAGTTTTAATATTTGTGTAAGTTTTACCAAAGGGAAACAACATTAACCCTTATACATGTGACAAGTCCTAGGACAACAAGTATTTATGAAGTTCCTAGGTGAAAGATAGGTAATATGATGAATAAAGATGGAAAAGGGAAGGTAAAAACTTCATGTGATGACCCTCAAAGTCATCTATATGCATAGGTATTTTTATTTATTCATCTAGCTTTCATGAGCTAGGATTTTTTTCTACAATAGATTTCAAGAGGGAGCTCTAGCATTGATTTACTTTTCCTCATAATTTTTTCTTTATACCCATTTATGCCTTTTTATTTATGTATTCATTATATTGAACAAGTCCCTTTTTCATTAGATAATGGGAAGAACTACATAACAACAATATGACACCTTGTGAAGGTACCTTTGAAGTTGTCACCCCTTGGGGGGGTAACATCTGGCTCCTACTTGAGGATGTGCACTCTAATTCTAGAGTGTAGGAGAACTCCATAATATCCTGCAAACTTGTGACCTACACACCATCCAACTTGAAAAAGGCATGAGAAGGGGTGAATCTACCACCCTGGTGAGATAAAAACTACTTTGCAAAAAAATAAAAAAAATTCACTAAGTCTAAGCATGAAAGTAAAGAATGAAAACAAATGCAATAAATTATTCTAAGGAAAATCAAATGCATCAAGCAATTCAATCAAGCAATGCATGCAAATAAACACACAAATGAAGGAGAACATGCATGGAAAGAAAACATGAACTCTAAAATCCTACTCAAGGAAATAAATGGATCAAGGAAGTATTGGTGATAGAGGGTAAGGTATCAAGGTTCAAGGTGTTAGAAATAATAGGTGTGATCGTTTAACCATAGACAACATAGTAATATTGTCACCCAACCATAGGCCAAATCCACCCCCGATCACCTTAACCTTGACAGAGAATAGTTTTGGAAGCAAACTCTAGGCCTAATAGCCAATCAAGGTAGCGTACCTCTCTCCAGGGCTAGTGCACAAAATAAGAATAACCAAAGGCCAAACAGAAAGTCCAAACCATAACCAAGAGAAAGTCCAATCCAAAACTGAAATTTGCCAGTTGCAGCAGCTGCAGCCGCAACTCCTCTCCAAACTTGTGCACCACTGGCCTTATGCAGTTGTGAGAGGTGAGGTGACAAATGAGATCTAACGCCCTCTTATTTATAGTCTTCCAAGTGACCTAACTAGGCTGACTTCTACTTCTGGAGGCCAATAACTCCATAATAAATATTCTCTTGAGCCAACTTGCCTCCTAGGGTTATTATCCAACGTTTTAGGGTTTCTCTTGCTTCCCAGAATATTCTATTCTTGTCAGGGTTACACGTGGAGGTTAATACCTCCTGTAGCTACCATAATATTAACACTCCATCCTAGATATGGAGGTATTGAAGGCAATGTTCTTGAACACAAACATACCATTCAACTGGTAGCATCATCATAGCCATGCAGGCTATCTCATGATTAGATCGTGAGCACCATCATCACTATCAGTATCATCTGATAACATCAACTGCATCATCTCTCGAAGCCATACTCCATCTGAGTAATCAGGCATGATATTGAATAAGTCACTCACTCCATATAATGATACAAGAACTATTCTTCTAATCCAGACATATGTCCTAGAAGAATAATTGTTCCAACAGATGTTGGAAGCCATGCCATGGGCTACAAGGAATATTCTTCTAATCCGGACATACGTCCTAGAAGAATAATTGTCTTGGACCATTTTCCGCCTGGAGAATATCTTTCCACCAACACACTAACTATCCATCTAGTTGGTAATCATTTCCAACACTAATGATAGTCTTCATGGAAATTGGAACAATGACATTCAATAGAACACAACTGTGTCTATTCATAGTAGTACACAGCTACTATCCAGTGGTACACAACCACACCAAGTAGCACACGACTAATTAATCAGTGACACATAGTCATAACCAACGGAACACATCCACCACAGTAGCATACATCTATTGTCCAGAGACATACAGTCTCCAAAGAAATCATATCATCTGATATCAACCTGCATAGAAACAATATCATGATATAAACTAAGTCATCTGGGGCATTCTTCCACTCACATCTGTGAGATATGGAAGAGCATCTTCCCTTAGAAAGTAAAACATCATCCATGGGATATCTGGACTATTATTCTCAAGCACAAAATAATAATTGTCCTTGATTTCTGAGCCTGGACCATTCACCTAACTGGGCCATTCCTATGGCACTAATCATAGTGCAACCTAAAGAGAATGAGTCTTCCCTAGGGAATGTATGTCCCTGATTGTTGAACCTATACCATTCATCTAATTGGGCCATTCCTCTAGAACTAAACATAGTGCAACCTGGAGAGAATGAGTCTTCCCTAGGGAATGACTGTCCAAACCATTTCCTAAGGAAATGGTTGTCCTGCACCAACCTCCAAAACGGACCATTCTTCGAAACTGCTCACAACTATGAATTTCGAAAGAATGACTGTCTAGGGAGGTGGACCATTCTACTTGACCACTACTGAGAGTGACTACCAAGAAGAATGATTGTCCTAGACCATTCCCCCACACTTTCCATAAGGGGAATCACTATCTATGGTACATAAACAATCTATTGGACCATTTT
>JASDQU010279135.1:0-14822 GCA_032191745.1 Picea mariana
TTATAGTAGATTCAACCACTTGTCTACAACATTTGTGTCTATCTGGCCTTCAAATATAGGAATATCGAAGTTGATTTGTACCTTGAAGGGGGCAAGGCCTCCACTCGAGGAAGATGCATCGCCTGTTGGTAGCCGCCGAAGGATTTGTGCGAAACTATCCATCATCTCGTTCCTCTGTTGCGTGAGGGATTCCTCAAGCAACATTTTGAAAGGATCTTATGTCCCGTCATCTTTCTTTTCTCCTTCCATGAGAGGTCGTTTGGGCGTGCAAGATATTTTTTCCTCAAGAGAAACAAGCTCGAGACCCAATTCTTTGTACCCTGACCTCGTTGGGGACATGCATTAAGACAACAAGGAGCAGACCGCTCTGATACCACTTATCCAGATTTTATGAGAAAAATGAAATGAATACAGATTATTAAAAGATGCTTAACACAGAATAACAGAGATACAATAAAACTGGTTTTCTATTCAATAAGGAAATAAGCTGAAACAGTAAAATACAACGGAAAACAAGCTTGTTGGAATGGTGGCGGCTTATCTCTGAGAAGAGATGCGACGACTGCACTCATTCACAAGAAGATGATTACAATGAGGCTCTGAATGCCTTTTTACAATAAAAAGGAATGTCAAAAACCCTAGACATCCAAAATCCTAACCCTAGGAGATGAAGCGCCAAAATTCATGTGGACCTCATTTGGGTAAGTTAGTACATCAACTTCCCGGGCTCGTAATTTTTGCATACGATCTCCGTTTTAGGTGCACAATAGCCCATTGGAAAGGTCTATTTGAGGACTACACATTTTTCTACGATCTATCAAAGAGAATTTTTGACTATGGTGAGCCCTAAAAACGTTGTTTAGGGCCTCAAAACGGCCCCACAAGTCACGGACCCGAAAATTAGAGAAAAAACTGCCAAACTGGAAAAATGCCAAAATGAACCAGTTGGAATAAGTGGGAGGCCACTAGCAACCATCTGGATCAAATATGCCTCCGACGACCACTTTGGATTTGATTTTCTAGTGCTTTTCCAGTAGATTTTCCAATAACAGGAATCGATCCAGACGCTTGGCAACAACTTCCTGCCCTTTTCTCCCATTTCTCCAAGTTTGAGATAATTTGGCTGGCTCAATATCAACCAACTTTTTTTTTTCAATCCAATTTAAAAAGAAGCCTTCCTAGAGGTCTTGTCTTAGCCTCACTCCCCACACCTCCCTCAGTGATAAGGTGAAGTTCAAATCTCCACCTAGAACAATGTTGCACTCTTTCAATATATCAGAACTACCCAACGACTCCCAAAATTGCATTCTATTGGAGTATGTCCCATACACATTGAATACACTCAAAGGGAATTTGAGTGCTTTAGCTACAATCTCTATAAGAATCCCATATGAGAAATAGACGAATCTAGAGGTTGAGAAACTTGGATTCAAATCCGTTAGGAGGCCCCTAGAGAGGCCCACAACATCAATGTCGAAAAGAGGCTACCCTTTCAAAAAAATTCTTAAGACTTATTTTGCTTTTACCGCCAAACACATTGTTTCTTGGATCATAACGATGTTTGTCTCTTGGATCCTGCACTACATTGTCCTGGATCCTGTCCTTTGGTGACTACATCTGTCCTTGTTAGAGGAATTCAAAGACGTGAATTAACCACCTTAATGATACTTACCTTCTCACCATTTAATTGACAAGGCTCCGGCTCTGCCAAAAACGTCAATCCAAGAGCCGACCACGAACCCTCTTACTCCAGCTTAGATGGTCAGGATGAACCAACACTAACCTTGCACATCACCATTTCTAGGGTTTTGTGCATGCATGATGATTATTTCAATAAACACACACACAACCATGAAATAAATAATTTATCATATAATCTAACAAAATATTATAATTATACAAGACTAATATTTACATGATTTATTTTCTAAGTTATATAATATTTTTGAGTAAATAAAAGAAATTTAAAATAAAAACAGAGTATAGTTACTATTATCAAGTAGGATAAGATTAACATAAAATTGACCAAGTCACTTACAAGATATAATATTTTTAATAACTAATCAAAGAGTACATATACTTTTCCCAAAAATATCCTACATGTTGACATTTGATGTAGAGAGAAAGAGGTCATGTGGAGCCAATCCCAAGTCATAAACACATCATAAGGTGGTTAATTATTATCACATTTATGAAAGGTAACACAATTGCAGGTATGAGAACAACCCATAATCCAATCATAAATATCTATAAAGTATAAACCTTAAACATCCTTAAAATAAGAGTTCTGAAACCTTAAACATCGTCAAAATAAAAGTTCTGAAATTGCAAGTATGAGAATAATCTATAATCCAATCATAAAAATCTATAAAGTGTAAACCTTAAACATCCTTAAAATAAGAGTTATGAAACCTTAAACATCCTTAAAATAAGTGTTCTGAAATAGAGTATAGCAAGTAAGCATAAGCTAAACCATAGCAAGCAAGGTTTAGTCATGGGCAATTATGGATTCCTTTGCATTATCACCAAAAAGACCATTTTAAAACTATTCGGGATGACAAGAATCCTATGAATATCATGCTTGATCTCTAACATTTCCTTCTTGAGTTCAACAAGTATCAATTCTAGATCTTTCCCCTTCCTCCCTTGGCTAGCACCATTGTTTTAGGTATTCGACCACAACCATAGCCACAAACCCCTTGATTGTCCAAAATAGGGTAGAGGTGCAAGACGAGAGGGTCACTCAAATGCCATTGATGATGTAATCCTCATCTTCCTTAGCATAAGCCTTTGCTTGGCCTTTGGACTTCTCTTCCAAAAAAATATATATTTCCAATGACTTTTCTTGGAAACCTAGAAATGAAATGCCCCTCATAGCTAACATCATTATTCTTGTTCTTTCAAGCACTAGGAGGCTAGGGTATAACACACTCACCATTTTTCAGAAAGGTTTTCTAGATTACCCATAGTGGAAGCCATTTTGTCATCGACGTTTCGAATCCTCAAACTGGATTCATCTTCAGGACCAATTGTCTCTTGTATTCCTTATTGTGTATGGTTGAGGAGGGGGGCCTAACTTGTTTTCAAGGGTGTTCAAAGGTTAAGTTTGAGGCTACACTTAAAAACAATGTTTGTCCCCAAATTTGGTTTTTGCTTCTTGTTGTCCTCTACCCCATCTCTCTTAAAACGATTCTAGTTTTGAAGGGCCATCATTTCCTTGGGCCTCAACCACCTCCTATATGTGAATGAACCTTGGGAATCATAGCTAAGGGTGGGGGCTTTTCTTGTTCCACACAAAGTAGACAGTTTATGCAAGCATTTCTAGCGAAGACCATGCGCAAATTGAAAACCATAACCAAGCAATCATTTTTGTCTTTAAAACAACATGTTTGAAGGTGTTCTAGAGTAGCTATCATGAGAAAAAAATGCAGAACCATCCAAGAGCTTGAGGGTATGATGAGTGGAAATCATGTGGTTAAAGATATGCCCCTCCCTCTCTTACTCATTCCATCTCTTCCCTCTCTAGGATGCAACATGTCAAGTTCACATCCTTCTATTACCCATTCCTTCTCTGGCATGTGACATGTCAAGTTTACATTCTTCAATGACATCCCATCCAAGACATAAGCTCTATAATATTATGTTTTTTTAGTATTTTTTGGGAAGAAGGCTAAATGTTTAGGTGTTTTTACTTTTCCTGGTTTGCCATCACTAAAACCCTGTCATATATTTTTTTTAATTGTAATTTTGGATTGTTGAAACCATTATTTTTAATGCAAAAATAAAATCGACACTCTAGAATACCCTGATGCAAAATATATTAAACAATAAAACATAAAATTTATTTATTAAATAAAATTTAATAAACAACAAACATTACTATCATTACAAATATTTAAAAATAATTACAAATTAACAACAACAACAACAACAACAACAACAACAACAACAACAACAACAACAATAAAAATAAAATGATAATAAATAAAAAATAATACACATCAATTCTCTAATACTCAAATTTCCGTGTTAAACAACTCAACTTGGTTGCATGCATAAATCCATTGACAACTAAATTTCAATAAACCAACAACATTATACCTCTATCAATATACATAACATTATACCTCTATCAATATACATGTATCGTTACATTGCACATGGGCCCACATAAACACAAATACCACGTTTTAAAGGATTAAATCTATATACGGACTGTCAAACTTTTGAGAATGAGCTTTATGTATCAATGTATCATATTTTCGAATCAAAGTAAAAACATAAAAAAATTAACTTATATATCAAAAATTTCTCAAAATACTTAAATACAAAAGGTATTAGAAATCAATAATGAAAAGGTTAAATTTCAATCAACCCCTCAATAATTAATGAAAAGGTTAAATTTCAATCTACCCCTTACATAGATTAAATTTTTCCCTTCATCTTACAAATATGATTACTAAACACTAATATCTATCCAACTCTATCTTTGTCAACCTAAAGTGTTTGGCATTATCACTATTTGAAATGACAAAGGCGAAAATATTGCGAAAGAAAATGGTTAGCATGACAAAAGCCAAGATATTTTCTTGTGTTATGAAGAAAAGATGGTTGCTAAAAGCGTGGTGCTAACATCTATTAAGTTTTATTTCGGAGTAAGCTAATTAAGGAGTAAACTTCCCTCTTTTTACATAAAATAACATTTTGAGGGGTAGCTTGAGTTTGACATGGATCAAAGTTCCATGCATTTCAGAACCTTATCCAGAGGTTTTGCCCCATTTTAAACCAATCGATCAAACTTATAAATTGGCCAGAAATTTAAAACCACATCACCAAAAAACATGCCAAAAAAATAACTCAAGAAAAAAGATTGCTCCCAAATTAACCCACTCCATTCTATCTCTATCAACTTATGCATTAAGTCAAGTAAAGTTTAAATTTAATCAAATATTTTCTCATTTAACAAAAAAAAAATATAGAACATGTACTTCACACAACCGATACGAAAGTGTGATGGCCAACATCGATTTTATCATTTATGTCTTTTGTCAACAAAAGGTACAGTATTTCTACACCATTCTAAATACAGCTACTTTATGCCCCACTCATCCTTTCAGTCTCACTAAAAGTCTCTACCCAAGATCATGCCTGCACGATCAGGCCTTCCAGTCAGTGAAAAGTCTAAAGGCGAGATGATGAAAATCAATAGAAGTGACAAGTTTCCAAAAAGTTTCTTAATCGTAATGTAGGAAGGATCCCACGAAGTGTATGACGGAGTGGCACCGCTAATGAATTCTGAATACAGCTACTTTATGTCCCACTCAGTCCCACGCAAGATCGTGCCTTCAGTCGCCTACGATCAAGCCTTCCAGTCAATGAAAGATCTGAGTGCAACAGCAACAGCAACAGTAGGCCTTCGGATGTATTTATATGTATGCTAAACGCGTGGTACATCTATCTCTGCCTGTCACATTATGCACCAAGTCAAGTCAAGTCTAGATTTGAAATGACAAAAGCAGAGATTTTTTCTCATTTAACAATGAAAAAGTGGAACGTATACTTCACACAATCGATATGAAAGTGTGATGACCAACATCAATTTTATCTTTTATGTCTTTTTTTCAACAAAAGAAAAGGTAGAATATTTCCACATCCATTGTTGTGTTTGACATGACAAAAAGCAAAAGTATTTCTTCATCCACCCCAAAAAAAAATGGGAAACCCTGTTTCACATCATCGATGATAAACATACAGCGTTTGAAATGATAACACAGTCGAGTCAAAGTCCACTAAGAAATCAAAGTCCTTAAAGTAAACTCAAGTGGAGTAATGTATGTACAAGTCGAGTATGTATATATAACACAGTTTTTAAGATTCGTAAAATTGTGGAGTAATTTCCAACTTTCTTCTACCGTAAGCATCATTTTGAATATATGCATCAATGTTTTGGCACGGTGTTTAGCTTCATCATTACTACGGAAATCAACGTCATGTGACATCACATTTTAAGTGACAAAGGCCTCTATGAGTGCAAACTGCATTTTTCTTCTGCTATTGAGTGTAAGGTTCTCCAACCCATGGTGGTCAATCCCTTCCGACATGAATCAACCTTGTGATCTAATTGGTACCAAACATTCCGAAGAATTAAGATTTAGCTACCTCTTAAGAATAATAAACATAGTTGGAGAAATAAACGTGGAGCAACAATTGAAGTGAATCAGATACATAAATTAAGAATTTGCAGGTTCAATGGAAGTTTAGCCACCAATTAAAAATAAACATAGTTGGAGGAATAAACGTGAAGCAACAATTGAAGTGGATCAGATACATAAATTAAGAATTTGCAGGTTCAATGGAAGTTCTGAATACAGCTACTTTATGTCCCACTCATCCTTTCAGTCCCACCGAAAAGTCTCTACGCAACAGCAACAGTAGGCCTTCGGATGTATTGATATGTATGCTAAACGCGTGGTACATCTGTCCAGCTCTATCTCTGCCTGTCACCTTATGCACCAAGTCAAGTCTAAATTTGAAATGACAAAAGCAGAGATTTTTTCTCATTTAACAATGAAAAAGTGGAACGTATACTTCACACAATCGACACGAAAGTGTGATGGCCGACAACAATTTTATCTTTTATCTCTTTTTTCAACAAAAGAAAAGGTAGAGTATTTCCACATCGATTGTTGTGTTTGACATGACAAAAGCAAAAGTATTTCTTCATCCACAAGAAAAATGGGAAACCCTGTTTCACATCATTGATGATAAACACAAAGCGTTTGAAATGATAACACAGTCGAGTCAAAGTCCACTAACATCTTTACGTGGAAATGAAAGTGAAATATTTCTACACCGTCAAAGGAAAAGTGTTTAGCATTATCCATATGTAACTTGAAATGAGAAAAGCCAAAGTAATCTCTCGTCTCGAGTATGTATATATAACACAGTTTTTAAGATTCGTAAAATTGTGGAGTAATTTCCAATTTCTTATACCGTAAGCATCATTTTGAATATATGCATCAATGTTTTGGCACGGTGTTTAGCTTCATCATTACTACGGAAATCAACGTCATGTGACATCACATTTTAAGTGACAAAGGCCTCTATGAGTGCGCTATTGACTTTGAAGGCCTCGTGCATCAATATATGTGAAATCCTCGGAAGCCACAAAGTAGAGGAAATACACTTCCTACGCTTGAATCTGTGTTTACATGGACATATCAAAGGCTTTTTCAGGATCAGTAACCCTGGAACATCAAGATGAGGATTGGAATCAAACGATGGATTATGAGCACATTCCTTTCCGCTACAGAAAGTGCCATGAGCATGGCCACCTCTTCCGCGATTGTTCCTTGAATGTATAGAACCCAAAAGAAGGAGAGGGAAAGAAAAATGAAGGATACACTACATTCATAGGCAGGAAAATGCATCCACCCAGAAAACAAACTCAAGAAGGAAGTTAGAATATCCCCACCAAAAACTCCTTCGACATTCTTAATCAACTCCTGGAGGAAGAGGAGGTTGGA
This sequence comes from Picea mariana, assembly GCA_032191745.1. Lineage (NCBI taxonomy): Eukaryota > Viridiplantae > Streptophyta > Pinopsida > Pinales > Pinaceae > Picea > Picea mariana. The sequence goes on from JASDQU010279135.1 coordinate 7,527, forward strand.
AACCCACACAAAAAAGATAACCAAGACAAGGAAAAGGGTAAAGAAAAGCATCAAACGGAACCAGGCAAAGAAAACAACCAGGAAACAAGCCTAGAAACCCAATAGAATATGGACAAACCAGAGGAGAGGGGGGACACTTTAATGCAACTTGATGAACAAGATCTGGTGGACATAGATCTAGAAAAAATGGAGGAATCCTTCAACATAAAGGAACTGCAAACCATCCCAGTGGAACAACTTAGAAAGGTGCACAAAGTTTTTATCGACTACAGGTTCCACCTCAAGACTAGGAATCTCCTTAGACCCGACCACTAAGCTCAAGCGTACCTCTCGTGAAAGCAAGCGACGAGGCTGAAAATATGCACATCAACTCATCAAGGAGGTAGGAAACTATATGCTCAAATCAAGGCAGATCCAGAGATTCACAGAGGGATATTTCCATCCACCTCATAACTCATCTTGATGAAGATCATAACATGGAATATAAGAGGGCTTAATGGAATATCCAAGCAAAGGACTCTTCGAGACTGCATTCGTGCTAAGAATCTGGACATTCTCCTTTTACAGGAAACAAAATGTGTCGGGTAAGAAGCAGAGGGCATATTCTGACGCTCCTGACGTTTACACATGCCTCACAGTTATATTAATAAAAAAGTAATTTAATATTGAAATTAAAAATAAAATATATTTAAAAAACATATGTAAATTATATTATTAGAAATTTATGAAAGTTATAAATTTATTAAGGTTACAAGGTTTTAAGGATATTGTTTTCCCCAAAAATATAAAAAACACATTTATTTTTTAAGTGGAGTATTGTATCTATTCAATATTATAATAAAGAAGGCATAAATATGGTATTTTTTTAATGAAAATAAAAAAATGAATTTTAATAATGAGAAGTAAGGAAGATTTTGTCCTAGATTGGAAAAAGTGTTTTTTTCTTAGATTATTTAAAAAGCATACATCAACAATGGTATAATATTCAGGATTATAATAAAGAAGGTATAAATATGGTATTTTTTAATGAAAATAAAAAAATGAATTTTAATAATGAGAAGTGAGGTCTTTAGATTATTTAGAAAGAAGAAAACAACAAAGGTATTTGTTCTAACAATAAGGGAAACATGGACATTAAATTGGCCAATCAATTATCAATTCCAAAACCCAAAACCAACTATATTTAAATGTAATTATTTAAAAAAAAAAATGAAATGGAGCAAGCAAGTTCTAATTCACCAATTTAAAGTTAGAGCTAATGTTTAAATGAAGTTGACATAATTCTAGGTTTTAATAGGATGGAAGAATTAGGTGCTTTCACTTTGAATTTAAAACACAAATATTTAACATTTTCCTATAATAGAAAGACAATACAATTATAGGATTTAGAGTAAAATTATCCATATAAATTTCTCCATAACTAGATATAGATAACATGCAAAATGCATCAAACATAATTATAAATATTTGGAAGGAAAAATAAGAAATTTAAACAAAATTCTTGTTAACAAAGATAAAGAAATTATTCAAGCTCAATTGAAATTAGACTGCGAAGATATAGATGTCTACCAATTTCAACAATAAATAAAAGAGCTTCAACAACATAATAACACCATAAAAATGATTCATAAGGAAGAGACTAAAAATATTAGTAACGATCTATCTATTAGTAAAAATATATTAGGAGTCAAGTAGGGCTTCCCTAAACCTTGGATGCAAATCCTCTTTGTATCTATTTTAAAAATGGAGATAAAAACAATCCGTTTAATTATATGACCATTATGATTCACCCTATTTTAGTCAAGATATATAGAATTATTTTGGAAAAGAAGATTAACATATGGCTAGAAAGCCACAAAAAAAGAGATAAATGATAGGCTAGATTTAGGAGCTATCATTCAACCATGGACCACCTTGTTACACTTAAAATAATAGTGGATGAGTGCTACAATAATAAAACCAATCTCCTTTGTTGTTGATACAATGCTTAGGATGAACCTTTGTAATAGGTTAAAAGAGATAAAAATTCTTTTTGAGTTGAGAGATATTGCAATATGTTTGCATGGGATTGTTATTGCCATGTTTAGGACCACTGAGGGTTGGTTGGAAGAAATTAACTATAATATAGGAGTCAAGAAAGGTTGTCCCCTGTCCCCTACCCTTTTTGGCATACGTTGACAAGTTAGGAGATTATTTGGAAGAAGCAGGTTACGTCATCCCTACTCTCATTGGTACAATCATCATCATTCTTCTTTTTGCCAAAAAGGAGTCCCTATGATCTCGGAAAGAAACTAAGAATCCTCAAGGATTTCTTCTCTAGTACATGTATGACTGTTAACATTGACAAAATGAAGGTTACGATAATTAAATCCAAAAAGATCAATTACAATACTTTCATATATGACAACAACAACTTGGAGGAAGTGTTTCCATACACATATCTCATAATTAATACTCATCACAAGCTCAAGAACTATAGAATTGAGAAAATGATAAATGGAGGGTGGAAAGATTATTATGGGCTTGAAAACAATTGTAAATTAACAAAACTTTGCATTTGGGATAAGAAAAAACTCCTCTTTGAGACTCTTGTCACTCTTGTTATCTTATATGGATGTGAAGTTTGAAGATGTAGTATCACTAGAGAATTGTGGAGAAAGATAGAGAAGATCCAAAGGAATTTTATAACTTATAATCTAAAAATTAAAGGCAATACACCCTATCATATCATCCTCATAGAATCTTGCCTTTCCCCTATTGAGACAATGGCCATGACTAGGTACCTAATGTACAAGAACAAGATAAACAAGATGGAAGACGTGAGGTTTCTCACAATTGCTTAAAAATCTAGCCAAAACCACCAACAATTCAAGTAGCAATGGCATAAAGATGCCAATTCTTGGCTAAATCAATGGGGGATGAAGGAAGAGATCATTCTGCAAAATAATGATAATATTGAAAACATTGTTACATCTAAAATTAAGGAGAAATTTTGGTGCAATAAAGAATTAGAGGATAAAATAAAATTAAGATACTATAAGGAGGTGATCAACTCTAATCTAGAATATTAAAATCATTTCTTTGTTTTGACTAATGTATAGAAGAAGATCTTAGCAGAGAAGAGGGTTGGAGAGCTCTGCGGAAACCCTAGCAAAAATTATGTCCTGTATGTGTCATTCCCCCTGGCAGACAAAACTGTCGCACCAAGGTAGTCACGTTGCACCAACTCAACGTCACTAATTGCACAAGATGAACCCAGAAAGGGGGGGCAACCCCCCTCTTACTGGAATGTAGCTGCCAATGACAGAGAAGGATTGTGGGCTAAGAGGCATGCCTTTGAGTCGCCGCCTCACTTGCGGGATCAGCTCTGTTGAGTCTCCATTTTGACACCTCTATTACCCTATATTATCCTCTATCTGAGTCAATTTTACCTATAATATGTGTATATGATTGACCATTTCCTCCACAAACCTACTTTGTGACCTTGGCCATGTGTATAGAGAGGTAACCTATGTTAAAGCATGATTTGTGTGATTTTCTTGATTAAATTGGATTAAATGATTGATTATTTATGCTCCTAATGACTTTGAATTTTAAAGCAGCTCCATCCGATACTCCAGCGATCTGGTACTGCAATCCGGTACTCTGCTAGATCTGGTACCTTGCCTGATCCGGTACCAGTTCAACGCCTATTCCGGTACCAACACAACGCTTCTTCCGGTACTACCAATTCAACTCCTATTCCGGTACCAGAAAAACACCTATTCCGGTACCTACTCAGCGCCTCATCCAGTACCAGCCTCACGCCTCATCCGATACCAACCTCATGCCTCATTCGGTACCAACCTCGCGCCTCATCCGGTACCAGCACAACACCTATTCTAGTACCCATTCAGCGCCTCATCCGATACCAGCCTCGCGCCTATTCCGGTACCAGCACAACACCTATTCCAGTGCCCGCTAAGCACCTCATCCGGTACTAACACAACACCTCATCCGGTACCACTAGCTCAACGCCTCATTTGTTACCAGCATCGTGCCTATTCCAGTACTACCTTTGCGCTGGTTCGGTACCTATAGTTGTGACTGTGTTCATCCGGTACTAAACCCCTTCCTACAGGATTCCGGTACCAACTGTGCTAGTCCGGTACCAACTCTGCTAGTCTGGTACTAGAAATAATTCAAAATTTTTGAATACTTCTAGAAGAAAACCGAGGACATGGGTTTTGTCCAATGCGACGTTTACATGTAGAACCATGATGCAGAATTCACCCAGATCACACATGTGGACCTCCATCTCAAGGGGAATGAATTTTCCAAAATTAGTAAAAATCTCAAACTGCCAACTTGCACCTCGATTTCCATGCATATGGTATCAGATATAGAAATTCGAAGATATGGGTTTTGTTTAAAATATGGAAAATTGAGAAAGACGAGGTCAATTTTTCAAAATTAGAATTGGTTTGGAAGATATGGGTGGATTTTTCACGCCTGATTTGCAAGCAGAATACGCCTGATTTTCAAAAAAACACTAAGTCTTTCACGCCTGATTTGCAAGTAGAATACCTCCGCTTGACAACGCACGAGAAACCATTTTCCAGTGGCAAATTTTTCTTCCATGCAAACGGTCGCTTGAAAATGGAAATCTGCCACAGTTTGCAACCCCTGACCAAATAAGATCTAATACACCACTACCAGATGTAAGTGCACTTATGGAACTTGAGGAGAGACTTGTGTCTCTGTGAATTGCATTTGGTCAAATCAAAACTTGGGGCTATAAACGACCCCAGATGGGCTTAACATGATCAATGATTAATGTACATGTTCAACTAGATGTTGTGTTGGCATATCTACAGACAGAGTGTTGGCAAGAACAACAATGGTATGGGTTCAGGCAAGAACAGCACAGGCAAAACGTGATTGTCATTGATGGTAAGAACAACAATGGTATGTTACAGGTAGAACAACAGGGTTATCGTCAGGAGTGCGCTTTTCATTTGATGGCAAACAGGCTTGGAATCCATCGTAAGTCCAGACAGGAGGAGCGTGCAGATGGAGGACAGATCTCAGGCGTTAGATTTGAGCGCGGGGACCGACTGTCGTTCGATCCAAAAGAACCTGCACGATCTTTAAAGTGCAAAGTGAAGCGGGTTCACAAAATCCCGAAAACAAGAGGACCGTCCATCATCGGGCAGGACACGTGGCTAAAGTTTGGCATTTCGCTGACTGAAAGGTCAAAGGCACAAGGTGCTATATCCTTCCAACTCGCGAAATGCGAAATGACGAAATGATTTGAGCCATCGGATCGAGGAGAAATATGGACCGTCGATCCAAGAAGGACACGTGGCAAAAGATCATAATTTTTTTGACTGGAAAGTCAAAGGAACGAGGTGTCCTAACCTCTCGAACTCGTGATATGCGAAATTGAAAAATAATCTTAGTCGTTGGATCAAGGACGAATCTGGGTTGTTAGATCCAGGAGGTAGTTCTTGACAGACCACGTCAGAAAAGACAGGTGGCAACCTACGTCAGCAAGGACACATGGCACAATAATGCAAGGACAAGTGTCAAGGTGATTTGACGTTTCAAGTACGTGAATATTTCAAATCTGAGTGACACATGGCAACCACTCGGGTCACGACACATCATCGAGTGACGTCATTCTGAGAGTTTAGTTTCGGGATTTTTAGTATCAACACTCCCCTAAAATCCTGAAAGTTGAAGTTCCATGGCAGTGGATAGTCATCCGATCACCACAGAATGTGGACCGTTGATCTAAAGAGCGAAGTGCTCAAATGACTAGCCAGTGGTCATACTTCATGGTCACATCGTCGAGAGATGGAGAGAAGAGCTAGAGAAGCCAAGCTCTATTTCGGGGTTCGCAATATGAGGAGTCAAGGAGACTCACGGGAGAAACCCCAAAAAGTGAAATCGCAATGTGCCCCTCTTGGTTGGCCCTTGGTCATAGCTCGTGGTCACATCGTCGAGAGCTGGAGAGCAGAGCTAGAGAAGCCAAGCTCCATTTCAGATTTTACGACATGGAGAGTCGAGACAACTCTTCACAGAATCCCCGAAACACGAATTATGAAATGCATTTTCATACATGGCCCCTGCTCACCGTCGGTGGTCACGTTGGAAGAAGGAGCTAGAGTAGCCAAGCTCCATTTTGGGGTTCACAACATGAGGATTCAAGGAGACTCACGGGAGAAAACCCGAAATGAGAAATCGCGAAATGCCTTTTTTATTAGACCTGTTGTCACAACCAAGGTCACATTGTCGAAGGTTTAAGGGAGGAGCTAGCATGCAGCTAAGCTCCATTTCGGAGATCATGACTTGGAGAGTCGAGATGCCTCATTCCCAGATTCCCGAAATGTGAGTTGCGAAAGCACCTTATGAATAGGCGTTTGGTCACCGCCAAAGGTCACCTGAAAGGAAGGGGCTTAGCCAGAAGAGCTAGTGCCCACTGTGCAATTTTTACACAGAAAGGGAAAGGCGCCAAGAGCATGAGCGCCCGAAGGATCTTTGGGCAACTGCTAGATAATTTAAGGAGTTGTAGGGTGACTGTCAGAGGAGTCGAAGAGTCTCGGTGTAACTGTTAGAGACCACTGATGGTGTTTGCTAGAGAATTTGAAGAGTCTTCAGGGTGATCGCTAGAGAAGATGAAGAGTCTCGAGGCAACTGCCAGTGGAGTGTAGACTCATCATAGAGTCGACTCACAGATGGAAAAGGGTCGAAGACTATTAAAGCCAGTGAAGCCAAAGGATCTTAGGATAAGGGCCAGTGATGATGAATGTAGTGAAGATTATGTAGTGGGATAGCGCATGCAGCATGCACAAGGTGCATAGAGACTATAAAAATGCAGAACAAAGAAGAGATCGAGGTGCGATTATGAATGATTTATGCAGGTAGAAGCATGAAGTCTAGAGAGGAAAAATCATAGTAGAAGCAAGGTATAGTGATGTATATCTGAGACAGTAAAAGAAGGATGAGGGGCACATGCAGAGTTAGAGCAGAAGATCAGAAAGCTCTAGAAGATGCAATCAGAGAGACATTGATACAGGCAGAGCAATTCAGTGTAAAAAAATGGTGAAGTGACTGATAAGTATTTGAATAAACATTATCTCATTGTAATAGAATACAAGAAGCAACGATTTATATCTCAGGGTGGAAGGGAGGTGCTAAGGAGGACTGTTGTCCTCTGAGTGTCAAGTGGGTGCTTGAAAACAAGGATTTGTAGCTTCCATCTGGTTGCAGCCAAAGAAACCAGGGTGGCAGGGTGGTGCTAGGGAGAACATT
>JASDQU010279137.1:0-14822 GCA_032191745.1 Picea mariana
GTTTCCTCAGTTTAGATTATTTAACTCAGATCACTTTCTCTTTGGTTTCCTTACGAGACCTTAGGGCGACCAACGGAGCCGTTAAACTCGTCAGGGTGGTCCATACCAAACGGCTTGGGTTATTTAGACAACCCCAGACCGGTTCCACTCTCCCATTTGACGGACGGTCATTTTCGCCCGTCAACAAATGGCGCTAGAAGGAGGGCCTAAGCTTAATTAATGGAACGAGGTGGTCGCAAGACTCCTCCCCCACCTAATCGCACACCCATTGTGACTAGAAGCCGTTCAAAAGATAATATCCCCCCTCAAACAACAACTACTTCAACAGAAGATCCTCAGATCACAGTTGAACCAACAACCCCTAATCCCACCGGCGGTGATATACAAGAAATTTTCAGACAATCTCTTATTAAATCACACAAAGCCNTAAACTCGTCAGGGTGGTCCATACCAAATGGCTTGGGTTATTTAGACAACCCCGGACCGGTTCCACTCTCCCAGTTGACGGACGGTCAGTTTCTCCCGTCAACACAACCTAAGTTTAAAGATCATCGATATCATGCTGACAAATATCATGGGGTCATCCTCATTGCATCAGGAATCAAGTCCAATGATGTTCTACTCTATGGAGTGCTTATGACCCATAGTATATTATTGGTTCACCTCACTCCTGGCTAACATGAAGAGCCAATTGAAAGACTACAAACAAGGTAGGAAGAGAAACTTCAGTTTCGCATCTATCTTGTGTAGTTTTTTCTTCGAGCGAGTTCCAAGATTAAGCCCTAGAGTTGAGATCGCTCCACATAGACTACTCGATCTAGCCATGTCATGGTGGAATGAGTTGATGAGGCAGTTGGGAGGTGGTAGGGTACCAACCCCCTACAACGATGAGTTCTTTTTTCTTGTGGCGCCGATAGATGATAGCTCTGGATGACTACCCTTATGCAGGGATTGACTTCAGAGGAGATCTAGACATGCCATTTCCACCAAGTTCCACCTATGGAAACATAGGTATGTAACAATTTTCAAATATATTTCATTTTTTTGTGTTTTTTAAAGAGAATAAAGAAAGCAAATGTTTTTGGATGGTTTCAAGTATTCTAACGAAAATTATTTTTTGTGCAGACATAGGTCCACGAAGGCCGGATGGATTCCCATGAAACCAACGGAGGAACTAGGGGATGAGACAGCAGGAGGAGATACAAAGAGAGTGCTTCAAAATGTGCATGACAACCTGTCTCGTTTGATGCACAAGATTCCCATGGTACAGGTAGAGGATCTATCGGAGGTAATGCAACGGCATGTGGTGGGTGTGCCCTATGTGTGGGTGTGACTCTTCCAGTGTCTTGAAAATGCTGTAGTATTCTATCATAACACACATTCGGTGCCACAGGTGTAGATTTCATGTTTACTTTATTGATCGGATGTAAATGTATTTTGAGGGTGTGAGTCCCAATTTTGTACTATAACACCATATTTTTTGGAGAAATGAAATATAAAAATATTGGTCTTCAGCTTTACTTATATTACAATGTGTACACCATATTTTTTGGAGAAATGAAATATAAAAATATTGGTCTTCAGCTTTACTTATATTACAATGTGTACATTGGTGAATATGTTTTCTTTACTTTAGTTATGTGACAAATGCCAATCCAAAACATAATTAGCATATGCATTGGATACATAATTAGAACTTATAGGTATGTTATTATAAGTAATAAAATCAAAATTTCATTCCAAAATTTGTACCCGTAGGAATCGTCGAAGTAGAGTAGGGTCGCGCACATGGTAACTGTTGTTTAACTGACATACTACTAACTAGGATTCCAAGCAAACTTTTAAAGAATGAATACCATGTGACATGGAATCGCATATACTCTCTATAGCGATGCTATATTCAGCCACATTATTTATTGATTACCCTATGAAAATGCCACCTGAAGACACCAGTTGACCCTCGGGTGAGTAAACAACCCAAGCGGTGGAAGCCAAGTTCTGTGTATGACAACTAGCACCATCTGTGAATCCTAAGTAAACTGAAGACTCTATTGACATCTGCCAACCAAGGGAAAACTCGATAAGTAAGTCGATGACAAAAGGGAAAATATATATACACTAGGATACACTAGTATACAAATATTTACACCCAAGATTGGGGCTCAAGCGTAATATATTTTCAAGTAGAGCCCATTTATGGGCTCAGCCAGCATATTCCCTTCATAATCTTCTAATTTGTAGGCTTGTTTTTTTAAGACACGTTGCATGATACAAGGACCATACCACATGGGGTTGAACTTGCCTACCCCCATCGGTTCTTTGGCTTGTTCATACAAGAGGACCAAGTCACCCTCAACATATTGTCGCAGATAGACAAACTTATCATACTGGACCTTGACACGTCGTTTATTCACTTCGATAATCGTAGAAGTATCTTGACACTGCTCATCTAGGCTCTCTAGATGTATGAGGCATTCTTTGAGATCGGAAATGTCAGGTAGGATCTTAACTACCAATGTAAGAGAGGGGATTTCGCATTCAATAGGTAAGATTGACTCCACACCGTGTACTAGCTGAAAAGGGGAAAAACTAGTGGAATTCTTAACTGAGGTTCGGTATGCCTAAAGAGCAAGGTAAAGCATGATATGTCAATCAGATTTACTATGGCTGACAATTTTCTGCAAAATGGTCTTGAGAGACTTGTTCACGACCTCTACTTGTCCATTTTCTTGGGGGTAGTAAGGGGAAGAATGACCATGTTTAAACCCCATTTTCGAGGCTAATTATTTCACCATTTCATTTTAAAATTGTTTTCCATGATCAGTGACAATCTCACTTGGGATTCCGAACCGGGCTATAATTTGATTGAACATGAAAAATGTAGCAGTATTACCATCAGATTTAACTATAGGCATGGCCTCGACCCACTTCGTAAATTATTAAAGACCACGATAATATGTTGATGCCCCCCAGCCGAAGTTCGGTTGCAATCCACAAAATCCACTCCCACTTGGTGAAGGGATCAACGATGATGATTGGGTGAAGAGGGACTGGATGTGAGTGCATATTCCAAGTGAACACATGGAAAGGGTGACACTTCTTGACCACTTCGACGCAATATTTAAAAATGGATGGCCAAAAATAATTGGATCGCAATATCTTTTGGGTTGTCACAAGCCCAGATAGATGACCACCACAAGCCCCACAATGATCATCATTAAGAATAGACTCAGGCTCCTCATGATTCATGCCATGAAAAAAGATATTATCTATGCCTCGGTGATACAAAGTGTCGTCGAATATAAGGTAGTTATTATCTTGATATCGTATGCATCGTCGATCATCTCTCGAAAGGCGCTGAGAGAACTTCAAGGTTTGAAGATAGATCAAAATTTCTCCATACCAGGGGTCTGAAGATGAGACAAGGAAAACGTCTTGATCCACAAATGAATCGACATGAATAACATCCTCATCTAATCGAGGGAAGTCCAATATTATCTCGACAAAAACTAGTGATTTCTTGTATTTCTCTAAAGAAAAATCAATATAAAAATCTTGCAAGATGACAATCCATTTATTATATTTTTCCCCTATGATATTCCTAGTAAGAACGTATTGAAATGGGTTGACATCAACAACTATGGTAGTTTTGCAAAGAAATATATATTGCCATAATATTTGAACCATGTGTACAACATCCAAAGCTAGCTTCTCAACATGAGAGTAGTTGAGTTCAGGACCGACTAAGTTTCAACTAAGTTAGTAAATGACATGCTCATGGAGCTCATCATCCTCCTGAACTAAAAACATACCAATCATCCCTTCAAACACGAAGATATAAAGCAACTAATATTTATTGTAGTATGGAGGCTTCAGCAGAGGCGTCAATACCAAGGATTTCTTAAGAGCATCAAAGGATTCTTGGGCTCTCTCATCCCATATAAATAGAGTGTACTTTTTCAAGAGATGCACGAAACCCTTAGTAATATTGGCATAGTTTATTATAAACCGACAGAAGAAGCTAGATTTCCCCTGTAAACCTTGAAGTTGACAAATATTGCGCAGGGGAGGAAATCAAAGTATTTCCTCAACCTTTAAAGGATCCACCATGATCCCATTCTCAGAGACTAAGAATCCTAAAAGATGACCCGACCTAATGCAAAACATGCATTTATGAGTGTTTAAATAGATGTGATAATACTGACATCTCTCGAAAACTAGCCGAAGGTGGGTAGAGTGTAACATACACAACCACCCACAGGTCAGGCTATGCTACTTCAATCCCTCTCTCAAAATTATTCACTTACAGATACCTTTCAAATTAATAAATATGCATAAAATAAAGGAACTAAACAACATGCACAACAATAAATAACAAGCATCCATATTCTAAATACATATTGAATTCAATAATAAATAAATATACATTGGAATCAATCATAAACAGGTAAATAATACCATAGCATAGAGAACTTATATTTTATAAAAGAGGACACCAACTGGTTGTAGACCAAGGATATTCCACCCAACCATATACAGTGTTGTTCCAAGTCTCAACAACAATGTCACCCCCAATCTAGGGATATGAATCCACAAAGATGATTCTAGAGTGTTACTCGACTTCCCAAACCAGAAAACAATCAAGATATCACAGGCTTCCCAACACCTACAACAATCCAAGTACCCATCTCTCTTCTACCCAGCCTGCACAAGCCAATAGAATCGACCCCCACCCTTATCTTCCACGTAGTCCCTCAGGCATTCCTTCTCCTTCCAAGGCTACAGTGTAGCTGGTCCAGAATCTCCATGATGGGACTCTCAGGACTCACAAATGTGAGAAAAGTTGGACACAGGCCAAGCATCTCAGACATACAGGGCTCAAATCATGGCTAGATTACACCAACAGTCTCTATAACCAACAATACCATGTCTTCTCTTTAGTAGTTCGTCTTCCCTCTCCAATCTAGGACACGGATGAGGAAAAATGAGTGGGTGATAGAAATGAACGGAGTGAGATCTCCAAGAAAAGTGAGACAATGAACATTCAGGTGAATGAATGCATGAGGGAAGAGTGAAGCAACTAGAAATAGAATGAGGAAAAGAATGGGAGTGAGAGAGAGAACCAAAGAACATGAGATAATCGGCGAACGGGAGAACCCCCCAACAGACTAGGGATGAGTTTATGTAATTCATGGGGATGAAGAGCCTCTTGGAATTCCCCCAAGAAGCTCAAATAATTGTTATTATCCATTAATAAAAATGGAGGATAAAATATAAAATAAAATTCTTAGCCCCTCAAGCCCCCTCTCTTGTGGAATCATAGCCCCCTATAACTCTAGTCCTTTTCTGTCTAGCAGCCAACGATGTGTCTATTATTAATAATGATCAAAAAATTACATTTCTTGGGCACACTGGCCTTTTAATAATTTTTTTGGCACTATGACCTCTCAACACTTAACAAATACATTATCTAATATGGGGGCTCAAAACTCAGGGTGTTACATCCCCTCCCCCTTATTTTGGCACTGTCCTAAGTGCATATACAAACAGGAATCAAAATTCCAAAATTTATTCAAAAATTTGTGGGTACTCTACCCACATGGTTTCTTCATGATTCCAGGTAGCATCTTCAAGACCATAGCAGGTCCACTAAACTTTTACCATCTCTATAACTCGATTCCGGAGCATTTTGACTTTTTTGTCCAATATTCGCACTAGCTTGACCTGAAAGTCTCCCTCTGTCTCTACCTGAATCAGATGACAATAAATAACATGGTTAGGATCATGTACATATTTCTTTATCAAAGAGACATGAAATACATTATGCACATTCATGGAAACAGGCAATGCAAGCATGTATGCAAATGGCCCTATTTTGTCCAATATCTCAAATGGACCACAGAATATGGTTGCCAACTTTGTACAAATACCCAACTTCAAAGATATATTCTTGGGCTTCACTTTCAACAGAACATGCTCCCCCATTTTAAATTCTCTTTTTGTCCTAATCTTATCTGCATAAACTTTCTTTCTATCCTGAGTTTCCTTTAAATTCCTCTTAATCTTAACCATCTGGTCTTCCATATCCTTGAGCAACACTCGCCAAAGTACCACTATATCTTCTGGGTTGCCCCAACTTACTGGAGAACTGCATTTCCTACCATACAAGGATTCAAATGGGCTCATATTCAATGAATCTTGATACCCATTATTATAGGAAAACTTCGACCAAGTGAAAGTAATCTCCCCACTTAGATGGCTTATCCATAACATACATTATCAACATGTATTCAATTACTCAATTGACCCTCTTTGTCTGCCCATCTAACTGCAGATGGTATGTTGTGCTAAATTTCATATTTTTACCAAATCCTTTAAATAATCCCTTCCAGAAATTCGAAGTAAACTTTGTGTCTCTCTCTGAGACAATTGTCCTAGGTATCCCATGCAACCTAGCAATTTCCTTCATGTAAATTTCTGCAATATTAGTTGTTGTATGAGTTGTTTTCACAGAAACAAAATGATAAGCCTTTGTCAATTTATCAACCACTACCATGATTGAATCGTGTTGCCTCGTTGTCATGGGAAATTTAGTTATAAAATCAATGGTTATCACTTCCCATTTATTCTTTGGGGTTGGTAATGGTTGTAGCAAACCCACTAGGTTCCTATGCTCATCCTTCACTTTCTAGAATTCCATACATCTAGCGATGTAATCAACAATGTCCTTTTTCATCCTCGGCCAAAATAATTGGCTTCTTATTGCTGTAATTGTTTTCTGGTAACCAGGATGTCCAACATATGGATTATGGAACATTATGCATTTCCTTTAATACCAAATTCCTAAGTTCTTCGGAACTAGGAACATAAATTCTATTTTTTTGTAGAAGTAATCCATCTACCTTGATCTCATATTCTTTCATTTTCTATTGTACATCCTCTTGCTGCAATTTTTCCTTTACCTATAGGTAATTCTGATCCGTAACAACAACATCTAAATTTTTTATCTTCAAGTCTGACTGATGCATACTAACAGTTGTAGCATGCATGAGATGTACTCTTCTACTAAGTGCATTGAAAACTTTATTTTATTTTCCTTGGATATGCCTGATATCAAAGTTGTATTCACTTAAAAATTCTATCCATCTTGTTTTCCTGGCATTCAAAGTTGGTTGTTCAAAAAGATACTTCAAAAAATTGTGGTCTCTTCTTAATTCAAATCTCTTTCCCATGAGATAATGCCTCCACGAATTCAATGCATGAACAATAGAAGCAAGCTCCAAGTCATGTGTGGCATATTTCCTCTCATGTTCCATAAGATTTTTGGACTCATAACCAATGACATGTCCATTTTGAGTGAGGAATCCACCAAGTCCTTCCTTGCATGCATATGTACATACCACAAAATTTTCATTTGGGTCAGCAATATTTAACACAGGTGCACTAGTGAGTAACTCCTTCAACAAATTAAAGTTCCCTTCACATTCAGATGTGCATTCAAACTTCATTACCTTATTTTGCAAAGTGATGGGATAAGCAATGTTAGAGAACGATGTTATAAACCTTCTGTAGTAACCAACTAATCCCATAAAAGATCTGACTTTTGAAACATTCCTGGGAATTGGCCATCCTCTAATGGAATCAATCTTTTATGAATCCACTACTATACCTTGTTCTGAAATAATGTGCCTCGAGTAATGGATTTGTTCTTGATAAAAAGAACACTTAGTTATCTTGGCATACAACTAATGTTCCCTCAACACTTCCAATACCAATATTAGGTGATGTTCATGCTCTTCCTCTGACTTAGAATAGACATGTATGTCATCCAGGAATACTAGGACAAACTTATCCAAATAATCTCTGAATATGACATTCATTAAGCACATAAATACAGTTCGTGCATTGGACAATCCAAATGGCACCACGACAAATTCATAATTCCCATACCTGGTTCTAAAAGTTGTCTTATCAATATCTTCTTCTTTGATTCTTACCTAATGGTATCCTGATCTCAAGTCTATCTTCGAAAATATATTTTCTCCTCTTAGCTAATCAAATAGGTCATCAATTCTGGGTAGAGGACATTTGTTCTTTATAGTAGACTTATTCAACTGTCGAAATTCAATACACAGCCTCAAGGTCCCATCCTTCTTTTTGACAAAGAGTACTGGCGCTCCCCAAGGTGAAACACTTGGGCATATGTACCCTTTCTTCAGAAATTCCTCCAACTACATTTGTAATTCTTTTAACTCTGGTGTGCTCATTCTGTAAGGTGTTTTTGACACTGGGGCATCTCTTGGCACTAAATCAATAGAGAAATATATTTCCCTTTTTGGTGGAAACCCTGGTATTTCCTGGAATACATCCTCGAATTCTTGTAGTACCGAAAAATCTTCAAGGCTTGGCCCCTTTCTCTTTTTCGGCTCCTCCACATGGGTTTCATACAACTGACACCCTTTTCTAAAACATCTCTTCAATTTTAAGGCTGAAATCTCCCTTATAGATATGGGTCTTGGTACACCTTTCATAGTGCTCTATTTTCCATCTCCATCAAGACATGTAAATGTCTTTATATGACAATCTAGGGCAGCATGATGCTTTTCCAACCAATCCATTCCAATTATAATATCATAAGACCCCAATGGTATGATATTTAGATGAACACTAGTGTTCACACCATTAATACTTATGGATCAACCTCTAACCATATCATGGATTATCCTTTTGGTTCCAATGGCTAGCTGAACCGAACTTGATTTACCAAGCTTACATTTCTCCAAATGTAATATATCCACTATATTAGGATCAATGTAACAATGACTTGTTTCTAAATCAATTAGAATAGAAACAAACTAATGTATGATCTTATCTTCCACCTCGATCATGTTGGATTGGTGTTCTCCTTGACGATCATCTAAGGCTACATAAATTCTTCCCATGTATTTGATTTTTGTATCCTCTTGGATGTTGTGCATGGTCTTCACTCTGTCCTTTATGTGAGGGAAATCCTTGTACAGGTGATCTTCCTTGCATCCCCAACATTGGATTGGTGGTCTTCCCCTTTTTTCCAAGGAGACTTCTTTCTTGGATTCATCCTTATCATACCGATCTTGATGGTTTTTATTAGGCTCATTTCTATTAAAAGGAGCTTTGAATCCCTTCTTCCTCTGATCATACTTCTCCTTCTTCTTATCCTTCCATGATTTCTGCATGGATTCTGTGCACTGGCCTTGCTCATACAGGTACTTAGATTTCCTGATAGCCTCAGTCAAGGTTTTGGACTCATCATATTGATTCTTTTCTTTATAAAAAGATGGTAGTCCACTCAAAAACCTCTATATTTTCACCTTCTCATGTTTTATGAACCCTACATACTTTAACAATCCAAATAACTTATTCTCATATTATGCCATAGACATGATTCCCAACCAAAGTTTAAAGAACTGCATTTTCTTGTCATAGAAATTCTCTGAGAGGTACTCCTTTCGGAAATACATTTTGAACTTCTTCCAATTGATCCTATTCGCATTAATATGCTCAAATTGCTTCAGCTGGTCCTACCACAGGGAAGCCTTCCCATAAAAATGGTAGGTGGAAATTCTAGCTTATAGGTTTGATGAATAGTTATGCAATTGGAAATATCTCCTGAGTCCAAGCAACCATGCTTCAGCATCATCTTCCCTTTTTCTTTCACCATCAAAGGATGGTGGCTTGAGCTTCCTCAACTCTTCTTGCAAACTGTCCACTTCATGCCTTCTTCTTTGGTGCATAATAGGAGACACCTCTGGACTTCTTATGGAATCTTCAGATGCATAAGACCTTCTTGTTGAGTAAGGAGGTGAGTGATGTCTATGAGCTCTTCTAGTACTCCTGGAATAACCAACTCTTCCACAATCATCTCTTTTTTCATGATACCTTCCTTCTTCCTCTTTCTTTGAGTCATTCTTTGTTTGTCCTTGCAACTAATTTAATCTCTCCAACACTCGAGCATTTATTTTAATTTTCTCTCTCATCAGCCTCTCATTTTCTTCCTTGTAGCTCAACACTTCTATTTTCAGGCTTCTCACAGTTTCTAGCAATGTTTCTTGCTCCCCTCGGCCCTTGTGTCTGTTGGATTATGTCTCTGCATTACAAACTCTATTATTATGGCCTTCAACCTCTTTATGATGGTTAGAGGCTCCCTCACCTTTTTCCATTTCTCGAATACACATTTTGAGCTAGTATGTTTAAACCCCTTAATTCTACAAAATGTGCAAGTGACCATTTTGTCAAAGTTAAGAATATGAGAAACAAAATTTTTCAACAATGCTACAAGTCCTTTCAACTCATGAAGAATATATATATATATATATATAACACTTCCATGTTATCCCTGGGACGATACAGAAATCAATTCTACACAGGTGCTTCCTTCAAACCACTTTCCCAGGTGACCACGACTCGAAACCATGGGCTTAGCCCTTCTTAGTGCTTTTCTGTGTTAGAATTATTGTATTTGAAATCGTGTGGCTTAAAATCGATCGAGGGCTAAGATCGACAGTCATAATCCATTTTGGATATTGCACATGCACACGGGTTAACGTCGAGACCTGTACCCGTAATTTAAATTCTATACAAATTTTGTTTTGAGTTTGAAATCCGATCATAGATCGGACAATCTGTATTCATTGTGGATATTATAAAAAGTAGTGGTTTACCCTACCTTTGGCAGACCCACATTTTTTATGAAATACATCGTTATACATTTGAAATCTAATTATTTTTTGGAACTTTAATATTACATTGGAATATTAAACCAAATCTACATCGTAGATCTATAGATCTAACCGTCAATAGGATCTCCGGGACTCCGGGATTCGGGAGTTTCAGACTGTCCACACTCTCAATCCTTCTAGAGTGCCAAGTATCTAGACTGAAAGATATGCTACCACGTATCTTCTGTAATCAATGGTTGATATTTTCTTCGCATATTCGGGCTTTGGGGATTTCCAAAGAACCTCTCCACAGATCTCCCAGAGTGTCAAATTACTGGATATATTCTCCTTCCTCCATGCATCATCTCCCGATCAACGGTCGAGATTAACTATGACCTTTGGGAGTCCTCAACCCCAACTTCTTATGCCTTGAATCCTTTGGAGTGCCAATTCTTCAGACTATGGGATCTACTACCACGTGTCCTCTCTTGATCAATGGTTAGGATTTACTTCTCTCTTCGGAGCTTCGGGGGTTTCACCTTCATCACACTTCATACCTTCCGAACGTCAAATTGGTGAACCCCAGGAGTCTTCATCAGTAACTAAGCACCAAGGGTGCTACGTGGTAGAAAATAAGGAAAATACACATGATCGTATATGGCGGGTGAAACGTATCATATACTAACTGGCACGAATGATATTTGAAAAACATGAGACACGGTGACACATGGAAAGAATCAAGTGTGTCCACGTCACCCTAGGTGACATTAGCAAGACACGTCACTCTAACTTCGGGACTTCGAGACTTCATAACTTTGGGAGACTTCTCCATACTACACCACAAACCCCCCGAATGTCGAATTCCCAAATATGTTGATCTGCGGACACCTGTCTTCAAAAATGAACAGTCCAGATTTACTCTGGAGTTTGGGACTTTGGGAGAATTTCTTCCTGGAAGATTAAGGGCTTGCTTCTCCCAAAGTGTCAAATATCTGAACTGTTTTGATATCTATGGCTCACACTTTATCGCAAGTAGATCAGATAGCTGGAGTCTGATCTTCTCCACTCTGCTTCACCTTTTAATCTACGCTTGATCCAACATCCCAGACATGTCCTTGGCCAAATCCAATGGTTTGGTACTACTCCTAGTGATCTATGACGTAGATTCACTTCAAGACTTCAGAGCTTCAGGGCTTCGGGCTTATTTTATGACAAGGAACTTAAAACTGCTAAAGAAACAAAGACCGAAAGACTTGAGGGTTTAACCTCTATGCTTGTTTCCCAGATCTGATAGTTGTGAAGGATTTGGATCCTTCCCGAATAGATCCTACAACCATCGTAGTTTCCCGAAAGGCTACACCTCCTGAGCTTTCAAACACTGTTAAGGTGTGCTCTCGGTGCCTTCTAGCACTCTGCGGCTCAATTTCTCTATGAAACTTTTTCTTCAATATCGGTATACATAACCCATCCAGGCTTAGTATTGGAACCATGAGCTCTGATACCAAACTGTAACATACCCATCCACCCACAGGTCGGGCTATGCTACTTCAATCCCGCTCTCAGACTTCTTCTCTTATATATACCTTTGAAATTAATAAAAATGCATGAAAGAAAGGAACTAAATGACATGCACAACAATAAACAACAAGAATGCATGCTCTAAATATATATTGGATTAAACAATAAATAAATACACGGTGAAATAAATGATACACAGGTAAATAATACCATAACAGAGAGCACTTATATTTTATAGAAGAGGAAACCAATTGGTTGCATACCAAGGACATTCCACCCAACCGTAGACAAGGACATTCCACCCAACCGTAGACATTGTTGTTCCAAGTCTCAACAACAATGCCATACCCAAGTCAGGATATGAATCCACATGGACAGTTCAGGAGTGTTACTCGTCTTCCCAAACCAGTCATCACTCAATCTCTCACAAGCTTCCCAACACCCACAACAATCCAAGTACCCATCTCTCTTCTACCCATCCTTCACAACCCAAGAGAATGGACCCCCACCCTTCTCTACCACGCAGCCCCTCGGGAATTCCTTCTCCTTCCAAGGCTCCAGTGTAGCTAGTCCAAAATATCCATGATGGGACTCTCAGTACTTGCAGCTATGAGAAACGTTGGACACAGGCCAAGCATCACAGACATGCAGGCCTCAAATCATGGCTGGATTACACTATCAGTCTTTATAGCCAACAATACCATGGCTTATCTTCATAATTTTATCTTCCCTCCACAAGCCAAGACACAGATGAGGAAAAATGAGTGGGTGACAGAAATAAACGGAATGAGATCTCCACAAAAAGTGATACAGTGAACATTCGGGTTAATGAATGTGTGAGGGAAGAGTGAAGCAACCAGTAGTAGAATGAGGATGAGAATGGTAGTGAGAGAGAGAACCATCAAACGTGAGAGAATTGGAGAAAGGGATAACCCCCCCAACAGACCAGGGATGGGTTTATGTAATTCATGGGGATCAAGAACTTCTTGGCCTTCCCCCAAGAAGCTCATGTAACTGTTATTCTCCATTAAGAAAAATGGAGAATAAAATATAAAATAAATTGCTTATCCCCTCAATCCCCCTCTCTTGTGGAATTATATCCCCCAATAACTCTAGTCCTTGTCCATCTAGCAGCCAACAATGTATTTATTATTAATATTGATAAAAACATTACATTTCTTGGGAACACTGGCCTTTTAATAATTGTTTGGGCACTCTCGCCTCTCATCACTTAACACATACATTATTTAATATGGGGGCTCAAAACCCAGGGTGTTACATAGAGTGATCCACTCTCTTGCGAGAGTGAACAACGATATCATCGAGGTAAGCTTCGACTATATTCTTGATATCGTGAAAAGTGAAGGACATGGATCGTTGGAAGGTTTCTCCAACGTTTTTAAGGCAAAAAGGAATTTTCTGGTATAAGAAAGTACCCTAAGGACAAATAAATGTCGTCTTATGTTGATCCTCGGGTTTAATCTGAATTTTGTTGTATCCTGAAAATCCGTCCATAAAATAAAATACCTCACTTCCTGCACACTCATCGAGAATATGATCAATGAAAGGTGTTGAGAAGTTATCTTTAGGACAGACCTTATTCAAGTCTCGAAAATCCATACACACACGGATGGTTCCTTGCTTCTTATTCAATGGAACATGGTTGGATATCGATTCAGTCAAGGGAACCGGGTAGATAAAACCTACATTAAGTAGTTTCTCCACCTCTGCCTTAATAGCAGGGGCCTTCCTAGGATTAACAACTCTAAGTCATTGTCGAACTGGTTTAGCATTCAAGTAGGTTTTAATCTCATGTTAGAAAATTCAAGGGTCACACTAGTACATATGACCAAATTTGCGACGATTGTTCGTTGATATTGCCACACTTATCTATCGCAATTTCCATGAAAGCTGAGATTTTTTTCGTCATAATAATTTTGTTGCTATATCCACGATCCAGGTGTGCATGGAAACATCGACAAAATTAGATATCCACGTGTCACCACCTTCAATATTGGTTAACCTTATGCATCGTCGCAATTACGACGAAATTTCATCGCAATACCAACGAAAAAATGTGGCAATTACGATGAAACTTCGTCGCAATTGGGACGAAAAGATATATCTCAAAACCATATTTACGATGGAATTTCTATATATGCGATGAAACTTCATGGAAAAGTGCGACGAAGTTTCGTCTCTATAGAAACGGTTATGGTAAAAAAGTAAAATAAATTCCGACGAAATTTCGTCGATATTGCGACGATGACTGTAGGTTTTAAAAAAAAAAAAATACATGAAATATTGTATTACCATATTACATTGTAATATGGTATACCATATTGTATGCCATATTACAATGTAATATGGTAATGCCATATTACATTGTAATATGGCATTACTTTTACATTGTAATATTGTAATATTCTAATATATTGTAATATACATATCCCCTAGAAATAATCAAGGCGTTAACCAACCAAATATTGTAAGCATGTGTTATCATGAAGTTGGATTAGAAGTAAGGATACCAAGAATTGTAATGCATCAATATTAAATCTAATGAAAATTGAAATTTCATTTGAAATCAAAGCAAATTTCTTATGA
>JASDQU010279139.1:0-14756 GCA_032191745.1 Picea mariana
TTAGGTCTTCTTACATCCGCCTTATTCTATTTTATTGAAAGGCCTTATTAATATTGACCTTTATTACATCCAAATACATTGATCTACCTATGTGCGGGTTAGGACCTTAACAATCTTTCTGTTTTCGACCTGGTTTCTTAATGTAGAGTTCTTTGATGGTTTTGGTGTAGATGGGAACATCTCTGATCGCTTGTAACAATGGAATCTTAACATAGACATTTCTTAGTTCATTCATGATGTCAAACTCAGATTGAACAATTGATTTTTCAATGAGCAACCTTTTAGGAAAAGGAGGTGTTTGGGAAACCTGAGTTTGTATGTTAAGCTGTGATTCAGATACTTTATGCTTTGGAATGATAACATCTTTCAAAGATGCCCCATTTGATAAATCATCTATAGGTTCTTCTTCATGTTCTTGGATAATTACCTTTGGTGTTGTTCTTGTTACAAGTTGAGTTTTATTTAAAGTTTTTCTAGATCTCAGTTGTATTTCTTGTATGGAAATGGGGTTTATGGTGCAAGCTGGGTAATTTTTAAAATCAGCACTATGGAGTGGAAGAGGTGGTATGTTGTTAGGATTTGGAATGGGTTGAGCGGGTAATATGGTGGGACGATGTGGATTCTGAGGCTGCTGAGGAGTTTGTTGAATGGGTGGTAAAGGAGGTGGAGTAAAACCAGGCAATAGCTGATGTATGTTTGGAGGATTTTGAGTACATGGATTCTGGGGAATTGGTACCACATGTTGTTGTTGATTATTTCGAAAATTATTTTCTCTCCATCCCTGGTACCAAGGTTGAGCAGGGACATTTTGCGGAGACCAATTTGGCTAGTTCCATGGATGTTGTTGTTGTTGAGAGAAAGGTGGATAGTAGCCGAAAGGTTGTGGGGATGGTTCTTGATACATATTTGAGTTCCTAGGTTGCCAAGGCCTCTTAGGTGCAGATGGAGTCCCTGGAGATTCCCCTCCCTTGAATATAGCTTGCAATCCTGGTAAGGATGGACAATCTTCTGTTTTATGATTTTCAGTACATATTGCACATACAGAAACATTGTCCAAAGGACATTCTCGTAAAGGATGCCTTTTTCTGCATTTTGGGCAGAATATGCTTAATACAAGGTTTTCCTCGTCCTGCTTTCTCTTAATCTTCAAAGTGTCTAATTGAGAGCCAATTGTTCCTAAAATGTCTGTTTTAAAATTTTCCAAAAGGTTTCCCAATTCAATTCTAGTAACTCTACCAGATGTGGGTACTTTGGTGTTTTTGTTGACAGGTTCTCTCACACTTTTTGCAGTTTTCCCCCTACTTCTCGAGTAAGTTCTACATAGTTCACTGATTGCTTCAAAGTCTTTTTGATAAATGTCTCTTGAAAAGAGTCTTGATTGCTTCATCTTGGAGATCATTATATTTGGATTTTTGAAGAGTATATGTAAATCTTTCTAAGAAATCTTCAAGGTTCTCTTCATCTTATTATTGCTTTTTAAAAATATCATTTCGAGAATCCTTGGGTCTACAATAGTCCTGGTACTTCTTTAAAAATTTGCCTTCATATCTTCCCAAGATCTAATGTTGTACTCTCCTAAACTCATGAACCAATGTAATGCAGAATCTTTTAGGGTAGCAGGAAACAACTTCAGTTTATGTGCATCCTGGAGATAGTTATAACTCCTACACAGGATGTCAAACTCAAAAAGAAAGACATCTGGGTCTTCACTACTTTTCCCATAAAAGGTTGGTAGTACCGAAGGTGGGATATTTTTCATATTAACATTCTGGACCAAATCCAAAATAGGAAACCCAAAGGTGGTTTCTGGTCTTAGCTCAGTCTCTACTTGTTCTTCTTCTTCATTTTCAACATGAATTTCTCCTCGTTCTCTTCTATACAATTCTCTCCCTCTTTCTGCCATGTTAAAAGGATTACCAAAAATTGTATATGCAATCTGATCTTTCTTTGGTGAGGGTGTGAAATCCCACCTCTCTAGATTCTTTTTGACAGAATTGCTATCTCCTATTGGTCCTTTTGAGGATCCTATTACCTTTTATTCAACAGTTGCAATTGTTATTTGTGAAACTATAGTGTCAGGGTTCCTGAGAATAGCTTGCACTTCTTCTGGGTTAACTATGTCAACCAAGTTTAGATCACCAGGAATTTGAGAAAAGGGTACTCTTGGCACAACGATGAGCTTCGCTACAAAGGTCATTTGTATTTAAGTAAACAATCACAACTTAAATCCATGATACTCTTTGAGCTTCATGCTACTCCTACCATTGGGCATTCAGGGTTTACCAAAACCTATGACCAGGTCAAATGTTCTTTTTTGGGGGATGGTATGAAAAAGGACGTTCACACTTCTGTAGAAAAATGTGATGTTTGTCAACACAACAAAGGCGAAATCAGCAAACCTCATGGCACACTCCAACTTCTTCCGATTCCACCCGCTATTTGGAGAGACATCTCTATGGATTTTATTGTGGGATTACCTAAATCAAGAAATAAGTCCTTCATCATGGTGGTTTTGGATCGTCTTTCCAAGTATGCTCATTTCTGTGCTCTTCAACACCCATTTACAACACCAACTTGTTAGTCTCCAGTTTTGACTATATTTTTGCCTATATCATGTCAAATATATCCCCATTTTCATATCTAGTATCATTTCCTTCTGGCCTTACCATGACACATTTGACATCCTTTTACAACTAAATGGGGCTGCTATTCAAGGTATTCCTATGATTCAAGTTATTTTTAATATATTTTGATATTTTAAACTAATGTTGATACTAACGTGACATGAGTTAGGTATTTGTTCCTTTGAAATAGAACTTATCAGTACCAGGTACCGGCTCGCACTTAGTGGAGATGCCAAAGAAGATGCCAAAGAATATGCCAAAGACTTGCATGACATCGCCAGAGTGGATTGACAATTCGATTCATATAATTGATTGATTCATAACTCAATATGTTGACTCAAGGCGAGATTGTAGAACTATTTTATTAGAATGCTTTATGATCCACGCTTCATGACACTGCGTGTCATGAAGCTGTGAAGTTCGTTTTAACTGACTATGAGTCATTTCCAGATCTAAGATCCATTTAGATTAATGCACCTATTTTTAAAACTATTTTGGGGAGGATCTATATAAACTGGAATCGCTCTCAAGAAACATTTGTTACAATATGCTGTGTGATACGATTTATGATATACAACTTGCTATGCGTTATGTTATTCGTTGTTAAAATGATTTGAGTTTGTTTTATGAATTATGGAGCGTGAAGTATGAAACCTTTTTTGCATGGAATAATCTGAGTAGCTCTGGTTTCATTTTAGGGTGATTGCACCTCTTGGTTGGGCCCACCAACAGGTTCAATTCGCTGTCTCTTTTCCACAGTAGAGTTAGTTTATTTTTAATTTTAGAATCTGCATGTATGTTAGTTTTTGAGCTTGGAATTACTCTGTTAAATTTTTGCTTAGCCATTTTTTGGTTAGATCATTTTCAGTTTGATATTATCTCAGGGATTGATGAATGTTGAATGCCCCTATAGAATTTGAAGAATGAACCAAGTGCTTAACCTAGATTTTCTCTGTTTTTTTAGTTTCCAGTTTGATCATGATTTAAAGAGAATTTGAGTTTAGATTTACTCTGTTATGTTAGGATAGCTAGATCATAGTCGGATTAAAGGAAGCTTCCAGTACCTGTAGGGTAACATAGGACATTTATTTGTTTCACCTGTGTTAGATTTAGAATTGTTTTGATGCTTAGATTAAAAGGTTTTTAAAATGATCTCTCTTTTATGGTTTAGATAGATATGATGATGATTAGATGTTTAAGATAATGGTATATAGTCTTGGATGATTATATTAGATTAGGAATAGAAATGCCTGTACTTAAACTCAAAACTGTTTCCATTTGATGAATTAGAAAAAAGGGACCCTTCATCTTCATATTTTCAAGAAAGAGCGTTAACAACCACATTTTCTTTGTCTTTCTTGTAATTATCTCATAATCATAACCAACTATATTAGTTACCCATTTTTGTTTCTCGGGGCAGGAAGTTCGTTGCTCCATAAAATACTTGAGGCTTTGATGATATGTCTTAATTTGGAAGCATTTCCCTAGGAGATAAGGGCGTCAGATATCCACTGCATGTAGAATAGCCAACATTTCCTTTTCATAGATTGATTGTCCCAAATGGAGTTCGAACAATTTTTTTCTAGTAAAGGCCAAAGGTCTTCCTTATTGCATAAGGACAGCTCAAATTCCTCCGCCAGAGGCATCACATTCGAGGAATTTTTTTTTTCTTAAATCAAGAAGGGCCAAGACCGGAGTAGTACACATAACTTTCTTCAAATATTGAAAAGACTGATCCACTACGAGAGTCCAAGTGAAATAATTATTTTTAAAGAGAGCAATGAGAGGGGTCCCAATCTTCCCATAATTCTGAACAAACTTGTGATAATATCCGGTTAAACCCAAAAAAACATGCAATATTTCGATAGTATTGGGGCAAGTCCAATTCTACATGGATTCAATCTTTTTAGGATCCACCCGGACACCATCCTTTCCAACAATATGACCCAAGTACTCTACTTCTAAGGCTCCAAAGGAAAATTTAGAGCATTTGAGGAAAAGTTGGTGCTGCGAGAGTAGATGGAGGATTTGATCCACATGGGAAAGAGGAGATTTCCAAGTTTTACTATAGATGAGAATATCATCAAAGAAAACTAAGACAAAATGATGGAGAAAAGAGTGAAAGACATGATTCATGAGGATTTGGAAGGTGGAGGGGGATTTACACAGGCCAAAGGGCATGGCCAAAAACTCAAAATGACCCTCGTGAGTTCTAAATGCAATCTTGGGTATGTTCACTTCTTGCATATGTATCTGGTGGTAGCCAGAGCATAGATCAAGTTTAGTGAAGTATTGAGCACCACTCAGCTCATCCAAGAGATCATCAATTACAGGAATGGGGAACTTGTCCTTGATGGTGAGCTTATTGAGGGCATGAAATTCGGGACACATGCACCAAGTACCTTATTTATTAAGTACCATGACCATAGGGGAAGAATAAGGGTTGGTATTGGGGTGGATAACACCTGCTTGGAGCAATTCCAGGACTATTTTCTCAATTTCATTCTTTTGGGAAAAGGGGTGACGTAAGGGAGAACATTGGGAGGAAGACTGCCAGGAACAAGGGGAATGGAATGATCATGAACACCATGAGAAGGAGGAAGTCCCTGAGGGGTGTAAAAATCATCTTGGTGTTTGGAAATAATACCTTAGAGGTCAAGATGCACAGAGAGTGTATCAATGACTTGAATAGAATGAAGTTGAGCAATGATATCGAAGTGGACTTTCTTGAGGATATTTTCCATACGATGGGAACTAATGATATTAGCAGAACCAACTATGAGACCTTGGAATTGATACCTTTGTCCTTCCTGTTGGAATTGCATGGTTCCTTAAAATCCATAATAATGGGACCCAAAGTACGTAACCATTCAACACCTAGAACAATGTCACAACCTCCCATGTCAAAGGAAAACATATGAGATTTCAATTGGTAATGTCCAATTTGAAGACAAACATTTTCACAACGCCCACCACATTTCATGGACCCACCATTGGCTATCATGATTTTAAAATTATTGACAGCACGAATATAGCAATTGGTTTCATGGGCAATGCGACGATGAATAAAACTGTGGGTGCTACCACTGTCAACATGGATGATGACCTTCTTGTGCTTAATGTAGCCAATGATCTTGAGTGTTTGTGGGGCTGAGAAGCCAGTGATGGAATGAAAGGAAATAAGTGGGTCAACTTTAAGTGGGTCAGCAGGCTCCTGGGTGGCATCGGGAAAGGAGGGTTCTTCAACAAAGGGAACTATCACATCCTCTTCAGGAACATCTTCGGAAATGGCCATGAATAGTTTTTTTTCTTGACACTTGTGCCCTGGAAAATATTTTTCATCACAATTATAGCAAAGGCCCTTCAGTTTCCGTTCATCCATTTCATCCCTATTAACTTTCTAGACCTTGAGGGGAGTGACAGGGGGGTTAGGATTATCAAGTCGAGGGTGAGGAACAAAAGGGGTTTTTTTTTTTCTGGGAAAAAACAACTTGTTGGGCCTCTTTATCACATTGAGTAGCTTCCAACCAAGTTTGATGGTCGGCCATGAGAACCTAGGATCATATTTCATCCTTGAGACCACTGATAAAGAATTCATGGAAGAACGCATATGACATGCCCTCTGTTCGAAAGGCCAAATGCTCAAAAGTATTGATGAAGTATTCCACTTTTCCTATATGTTTCAACTTGGTTAAATGACCGAGACAATGGGTATCAGTATAAAAGCGGGCATAGAGCTCAGCAACAAAATGTTTCCATGCAATATACCCCCGACGTGAATTTTTTTGCCATTCCACTATTTCTAGTGTTCAGGATCTAGATAGAGGACAACATAGGGATGTTTGGCCAACTCGTCAGTAATACCATGTAGAGAAAAATAATGCTCCATTTGAGTGACCCAGCCTGTAGGATCGGAGCCATCAACTTTATTGACCTCTATGCGGGGAAGATGGGGTTATCGATGAAAAGAGTTGGAGTGAAAATGCAGAGACTAAGAGGAATCAGTAGAATCGAGTTGTTTTGATGAGGAAGGACCCGTAGGGTGGTTCAACAATTGATTGACAGCATACTGGAGGGAGATCAATTGGTTTGTGAGGTTGGATTTCATGTTGTTAAATTTTTGCTCTAATTTGTCAATGCGAGAATTGGTAGAATCCATCTAAGATGTGAGATGTTCGATGGAGACATGGGCTTGATTGATGAAAGTGTGGATTTATTGGTTGTGAGTGGTGCCCATTTGGAGAGGGGAAGTGTGGGTAAGGAAAATAAATGGGTGGGTGGGACCACAAAAAAAATAAATTATAAGTGATAGGTACCACGATGATCAATGCTTGAAGGGAAATATAATGGAATAGATGGAAAAATAGGGAAACTGGGAAGGTGTCAGGTCCACTGAAACAAAAAGGATTAAAATTGAAGGGTATGATTGTGATCAGGGAGAAAAGTGGAATTCAATAGAATAGGTCCCAAATAAGTGTGTCGATGAGACCACTATACTCCAGTCTGAAGAATACTATAGTGACGAAATGCCCAAATGCTTAACAGGAAGAAATGTGTAGTAATTTTACAACCAGAATGGATAAGACATTGTATCATAGCAATAGATCTTGTTGGTTACATTTTTGTTTCCTTCCCAAGGGTTAGGGTATTCAAGGGTTCTACAGACAATGGTTTTCCCTGTTCTATAGCTCTCTGATATATGTGTGGGGTCCAACAATAGTTCTCGGCCCAATATCTCAGGGCACCAACTAAGGAGGCTAGACCATACCCTTAGACTTACTACCCGAATACCTAGGTACTAAAGAGTATCTTCCCGAGTGTTTTTCTCGGTGGCACTATAGGAGTCAGGCAGCCGATCAGTTTATCTATGGAGGGCTTCAGGAGATCTAGGTTGATCCGTATACAAATGTTGTCGGATGCGCTACCACTCGAAGGGGTACCAACATGGGTTACAAGGGTGGCCAACAGATGTGCGCTTAAGTAACACTTGTATTACCTACGTGTATGGATCCTCGACCATAGGTTTATGTGTGTAATGACAGATCTTTGTAGCTTAAAGATGTCGGAATACATCTCTACCCTGAAAAAAAATTAACCCACAATTTTCTGTCGAGGAAGATGCTCTGATACCACTTGTAATATTCCAGATATAAAATAGTATGTAGAACATAAATAATTGTCTATAAATGGCATATGAACAATGATATAACCAGAACAACATCACAATAATACCAAAATAATACCAGAATAACACCAAAAAGAGCACTTTGATTACTAAGAGCAACATTCACTTGCCTCTTCAAGGGGGGAACCTCTAGCAGAGAAGAGCTCTATTAAAATAATATCCAAGACAAAAATTATCATACCCTCTATTCCTATTTATACTAAATCTATCTATCCAAAAGAACAATCTAGAGAAAGATCCTTATAGAAGTGGAAGCTTCTATTAGGTCTTCTTAAATTTGACTTATTCCTCCTTATTGTTAGGCCTTATTAATATTGACCTTTATTACATGGAAATGTATTATTCTACCCACTTGAGGGGTTAGGTAGGTTAGGTCCCTAACATAAGGCAATGCAGGGAATTGAAAGGAAAGGAATGGCATGGCATGGAATGGAAAGGCATGGAAAGGTAAGGCAAGGCATGGCATGGGATGGAAAGGAAAGGCATGGCATGGAAAGGAAAGGAAAGGCATGGCATGGAAAAGAAATACATGGCATGACATGGCATGGAAAGGAAAAAACACTTCATTGGATGGAAAGGAAATTTGTGATATAAATTTAAGTCATATGTCCCTAGAAAAAATGTTTTTTATTTCTTGGGATGAGAAATGTTCCCTTTTTTGTGATTCTTGTTTCATTGCAATCCACATTTTGATTTGAATTTTTCCTTGAATAATGTTATGAAAATATATATGTATTGTTGTATAGGTTAAAATGGGAAGATACATGGAAATACATGCAAGGAGGGATTAGTCTATTTCATATCATAGTGGTGTTCTAGGGATTTGTAAATGTAACGACCTATATTTTGGCATTAGAAGGTTAGAACTTTGATTTTACTTATCTTAGTGATTCATTGCTTAGTATTTTTTGGGTTTAGTTAGAATCATATAGACATTTGATATGTATACATTTGGATATATTTAGGTGTTTTGGGATATTGTTTTTATTGTTATATGCTTATTATGATGATTGTTATGTGATTTGTTTAAACATGAAAATTGAAATGTGAAACTTTGGTATGTCATACTAGTTCAAAATTAAGTTGTGAATGTATAATAGATGAAAGGCATTGTCTAAATAAATACACATTGATTCATTGAACATTAATACAGATAAGGATTCTCATATGAAATTTTTATTGTATATGCATGGATATGAGCTATGAAATATCCAAATTACTATAGTGTTGAGGTGGCCAATGCATTATATGGAATGGAAAGGCAAGGAATGGCATGGAAATTTAAGGCAAGAAAATACATGGCATGGAAAGGCATGGCAAGGAAAGGCATGGCATGGCATGATATGGAAAGGAAATTCATGGAATGGGAAAGCAAGGCAAGGCATGGAAAGGCATGTCATGAAAAGGCAAGGCATTCCATGGCACAACATGAAAAGGCATGGCATGGAAAGGCACATAATGCCTTCGCAAGGCAATGCATGGTATGTCAAGGCAAGGCATGGAATTTCATTTCATAGCAAGGAAAGTCATGGCATGGAAAGGAAAGGAATGGCATAGCATGGAAATGAAAAGAATGGCATGGCAAGGAAAGGCAAGGCATGCCATGCCATGGCAAGGTAAGGCATGGCATGGCATGCAAAGGAAAAGTAAGGAATGGGAAGGCATGGCATGGCAAGGAAAGGCATGGCATGGCATGAAAAGTTAAGGAAAGGAAAGGAATTCCATGGAAAGGAAAAGCATGCCATGGCATGGTAAGGTAAGGCATGGTATGGCATGGCATGGTATGGCATGGCATGGTATGGCATGGAAAGGCATGGAAAGTGAAGGCATGGCATGGGAAGGAAAAGAATGCCATGGCATGGCATGGAAATTCAAGGAATGGCATGTCAAGGAAAGGCATGACATGACAAGGCAAGGAAAAGCATGGCATGGCATAACAAGGTAAGGCATTACATGAAATGACAAGGCAAGACATGGTATGGAAATGCAAGGAGAGACAAGGCATGGCAAGGCATGGTATGACAAGTCAAGGAACGGAAAGGTGTGGTATGGAAAGGAAAGGAATTACATGGCATGGCATGGAATGGCATGGCATGGCATGGCATGGAATGGCATGGAAAGTGAAGGAAAGGCAAGGGATGGCATGGAAGGCAAGGTATGGCATGGAAAGGAAAGGCATGGCAAGAAATGACATGGCATGGAAAGGTAAGGCATGGAAAGGCATGGCATGGAAATGCATGGCTTGGCAAGGCAAGGATAGACATGGAAATGCAAGGAAAGGCATGACAAGGTAGGGAAATGTAAGGTAAGGAAAGGTTGGACATGGAAAGGCAATGCAAGGCATGGAAATTCATGCAAGGCAAGTTCTATGTATAGGTATAGGTCTAGGTATCACAAGGAAAGGAAAGGAAATGCAAGGCATGGAAAGGAAAGGAAAGGTGTGGCAAGGCAAGAAAAGGCATGGAAATTCAAGTCAAGGAAAGGCATGGCATGACAAGGCAAGGCATGGAATGGAATGGAAAGGCAAGGTATGGCATGGCAAGCCAAGGTAAAGAAATGCATGGCATGGCATGACCTGGAAAGGAAAGGCAAGGCAATAAAATACAAGGCAAGGAAAGGAAAGGAAAGGTAAGGGAAAGCAAGGAAATGGAAAGGCAAGGAAAGGCTAGGCAAGCAAAGAAAGCAAAGGCAAGGTAATTCAAGGCTAGGAATTGATCACATACTTTGTTGTGGATTTCCCAGCCACTTGGAATCTTGTGCATTCATCCATGGAGTTGGATACCTTGGAATAAACACATGTCGAGTGGTTGCATGCATGCACATTCTTGGATGGAACAGTCCATGTGGACACTTGGAATTTGAACAATTGGATTGATGCCTATTTTTGGTGGTGTGTCCCCTTCATGAGAATTATTTGGTGCATACTACTATTATTTTTGGATGAGGGATAATTTCTTTGGAGAGGATAATGGCCACATGTTGTAACATGGTCAACCATAGATTGAGGAGAGATCTAACTAATTCATTATTATAATTTTTATTTGACTTGTCATGGAGTTACCTAGAAAATAAGAATATTTTATTGTATAAGAGAAGAGACTCACTCTACAAAGAAGAGTTCTCTCTTTCCATTGTAAAGGGTGTAGAATTTGGGTATTTAGGAGCTCTCCTCTTGGGCTACATTGTAAAACATTTTTCCAATATTAATGGAGAATTTGGGGTATATTTTCATTTGATGTGAGGCTTTATTGTGCACTCATATTTTATGTGTTAAATTTGTATTAAGAAACCCTTGTAACATGTTGTGATTTCCATTATAATGAACCATGCTTCATTTTGGATAGAGTAATGTAAGGTTTCAACTTTCTTATTTATATTGTGATTATGTTAGTCTACATGATTCTTATTATTGGTTCATTGAGTCTTAACTAGGATGGGACTTCAATCTTTTGTCAAATTTAGGTCCTTGAGAACCATTAATTGCATATGGATTTAGCACTTAGCAATATTTTCCACCATAACAGATTTGTTAATGCGAAATGCAAGTATTTATAACCACTTTAGAAAAAATGAAATATTCTTACTTAAATATACTTCCTTAACACTTTAAAAAGTAATTAATCAAATTAAAAAAATTCATACATTCATACACATAAAATTCACACACTTTGAAATTCATACATTCATCAACATAAAATGCAGAAACAATGAAATTCATAAAAAAAAAAATATCATTGTATATATATATGGTGTCCTAACATAAAAAAATAGCCATATGGTGGTCTATTCAACATCATCTAAATCACACATTTTTTACAAAATGGCACATCGTGCCCAATATACAAAACGAAAGCAAGTGTCCTAACATAAAAAAAAATAGCCATATGGTGGTCTAGATACAAAATGGCAGTCATTGGTCACTTATTGACCACTGCCACCCTCGCCACCCTCAGGAGAATCCTGAAAATATATCTTTCTTCTCTTGCTCGAAGAAGAACCTTGAGTGGTTTTGTGCCTGGGTGTGTTTCGTCGCTCCGGAGACCGCACAAAGAAAAAACATTGTTATAAGTTTTTTTTCCAGAATGAATTAAAAGACTTAAAAAATGATACTTTGTAATTCAACATAAGACAACTCACCAAATATGGTACTAAAAATCATGAGGGTGTTACCCTCCTCTGCGACCCTAATCTCTCAGTGATGCCACCCTGCGTCAATTACAAGTATAAAATCATGAAATTTAAACAAATATGCATAAAATAAATTCCATTCATGATACATAAAAGTTTATCATCAACACATTATCTCATTGTGAATATCCTGAGCATCGATGGAGAGTCGTTGGTAGGTGGAGCACTCGATTGTACAACCTGCTCCAAGGAAACATCTACTATGGTAGCCTCAATGGATGGTGCAGATGGAAATGGTGGTGGGGTTGGGTGGAATTTGGGTGCATACATTGTGGATGGATGCAATGAAAGAGGCGGTGCAAATGGGTGGCCTTTGGGTGCATCCACTAAGGATGCACCGACTAAGAAATATATTGGAGGTGGGAGGAAATAAACCCCCACGAGTTGTAAAAATGATATAATAACACTTGGCCTAGAAATAGGTAATCCAAAATCCGTTGTCGATTGCCCAAGGACTAAACTAGTATTGTAACTAGTGAAAATATCAACATCCTGCATACATATTAATAATATTGTTATTAGTACCAAATAGTAAATTCCAACAACATAAACACAACAAATTTGAGATTTAAACAAGATTTAAATCAACACATGATACATGTAAAGCAGGTGACTTGTCCATATCAGGTGGATATTTCTCAGTATGGCCTAGTCCCACAACCTATAGAAACAAAAGAACATTATAAATTTGAGGATGCCAGAAAATAAAGAAATCACTATGGTGAATTTATCAAATGTGACACATACTTGTGTACGTGGAATACCAAATGAGAAGGTTTCCTTTACCACTGCATCAATTATGGAGACAGACACTAATGCATCTATTGGCGTAGTGGGTCTTCTATACGGGCATAGAAACTGCAAAACATCATACAATAAAATATCAAAATAAATACACAAAATACTATATAAATATATAACTATGAAAAACATAGATATGGTTAAGATACTATCCTCCTCCATGAATCTTTGTTTTCCACTGGCCTCCATAGGCCCATAAAAAGTATTTCGACAACTCAAGCATCCATAAGGTTCACATGGACGACTTCTATGTCCTTGTCCCCTCTCCTCACTCCACTATGCTCTAGGGGTTGAAGGTCTAACCCCTCTATTAATGTCACTGGTAGGCACCTGCTATCGAGATAGTGCAACATTTATACCATGTTGCACTAGGCTCTAAGTCAAGGATTATAGAGCTACATGTACCTGCTACAATCCCTATACAACAAGAGGATGTTGGGTAGGGGGGTTAGGACTTCACCTAAGGGAATGAGTACCTAACGTGGGATCACACCTAGCATGCTCTCATTCCTGTGTGGACCCTCAACCCACCCCCTAGAAGTCACCAATGTCGAAGTAGTTCACATTATCACTCAAAATAAGTTATTCCCATAATTTTCTTAAAAAATATAAAGGCACCTCCATGTTATTGTAGGGAGGTGCATCAAATACCATGAACCACCTATTCATCCAATTTTGAAGAATTTGTGGGTGGATGCACCAATCAATACAAATGCATTTCTTGGTGACAGATGGTTATTGTCTAGAGTTAGGATCAATTGAAATAGACATCAGATGTTGTTTTGAAATATCAAAGTCTCTAACTTGGTTTCTATCCAATCCAGTCCTATAAAACTTGAACATTCTAGCCCTATATTTAGAAATAGGAGTTAATTTCCCTTGAGAACTTGCAATGGACCTCAAAATGACGTCCAATGAAGTGGCCAAGGACTCTCATCTAGGTTCTCTAAATCCCCTTAAATCATTGACAAGTGATTTCAAAGTAGCCAACCCCTCATCAATATATATGTTTATGTTTGGTGGTTGTGGTGGGTTGGGATTTTCCTCGCCTTGGTTTTCTTGTGGGAAGTTTTCATCATCTTTGGGTTCCATTTTAATAATATTTGATGCAATTCAATAAGGAAAATTAATAATTTCACTTATGAAAAATTTATTACAAACAACAATTTCATTTTATCCCAACAAAATCATTAGCATAATTTTGTGTAAAACAAAGAAAAACTATCTGTTATCTTTACAATGAACTTGAAAAAAAACTATACAAGATCAATGAATTGTTGAGAGCTTTACATTCAAGTATTAATTATGTATATTTTTCTCTAAGTATATATTTCAATAATAGGGATGTCATGAACAATATACTAATTGGTCGAGAGGCCAATGAATGTTCTTAAATAATAATAAAGTATTAAATACCATTGCTATAACTATACTAGATTTGTTAACATGACAGATGTTTTCAGAGAGATGGACTATGTGAACATGAAGAAAGAGAGATGGCCTTAGTTCTTTGGGTTTGGTCTATGTTCATTATGTTCTCTTCAAAATTGTCATTTAACCACACATTTGCAGTGAACCTTGCTAATACGTTTTCAATGCCATTGGAATTTATATCCATAATCCAGATAATAATTGTTTTGTATTTTTGCAAAATGAAGAGAGGAGACAAAGATAACAAAGGAAATGACAAAATATCAAGCATACATGGCTTGATTTGGACATGGTGGAAAGATCCTAAGCTTTGATCCTCCTCTACTCCTCCTCTTTACTTGCTCAAATAGAGAAAATCGTGAGGTGCAGTGTGCAAATGGGCACAAATCATACCCACTGTCCCTTAAAAATAGGGCACAATAAGAACACGTTCACATTCCTAGGAATGTGCACAAGTTCCTAGGAACACGCATGCATTCCTAGGAACATGCATGCATTCCTAGGAATGTGCATGTGTTCTTAAGAAC
>JASDQU010279140.1:0-14822 GCA_032191745.1 Picea mariana
TTCAACACATTACCTGATGTCTCACCCATGATTTTCCATCGCATTTCCTCACTAAGGATAACACCAACAACATCATCAAATTTTAAAGTATTTGAACCAGAGACAGAGTTACTTACAGCCATGACCAAGTCATTCTAGCTTTCTGGCAATGAGCACAAGATTAGAAGAGCCCTAAACTCATCATC
The DNA here is from genome assembly GCA_032191745.1 of Picea mariana. Taxonomy (NCBI): domain Eukaryota; kingdom Viridiplantae; phylum Streptophyta; class Pinopsida; order Pinales; family Pinaceae; genus Picea; species Picea mariana. The sequence goes on from JASDQU010279140.1 coordinate 186, forward strand.
AAAGTCCACTTTTATAGAACTTAGTTGATTAGTAACCATATTAAATTCATTTAAATGATCTGCAACAGACCCACCTTTTGACATATTCATATTAAATAATCTCTTGATTAGAAATATCTTATTCGATGTCGAGGGTTTTTCATACAGTTTAGCCAATGCATCCATCAGATCCTTCGTTGTATTTTCTTTCGAAATATTGAAAGCCACCGACACTGCCAAGCTCAGCCGTACCGTTCCTAGAGCCTTTCTGTCAAGAATATCCCATTCTTTGTTCTTCATGGCCATCGGCTTCTTTTCTACTCCTCCCAATGGTAGGAATAGATCCTTCTGATATAAATAATCTTCTATCTGCATCTTCCATAACTGGTAGTTTTGGCCGTTAAATTTATCGACCCTAAACTTTCCATCTTCCGACATTGCTCCCACTCAAACCAGGAACCCTATTTTCCTGCGAGTTACCTTTCGCTTTGATACCAGTTGTTAGAAAAACAAGACTGCGGAGCAATAAAATAAAACAAATGCGGAAATAAAACACAGAAGTTACAAAATACAATAGAGACACAGATTTATGTGGTTCACCTAGTGTGGGCTACATCCACCAGAGAAATTTCCAAGTCCTTCCTTTATTATTATCCAGCATATGAGTGGATACAATCTACAACAAAACCCGCTATAACTTCATTTTCTTTCTCTCACAGTCCCCTCTCTCAGAATACAATACTCGCCATAATGCATAGCCTCAATACATTTCCCTCATAACATAGGGTTGCCTTCTAGGGAAAAAAACTCTAACATAATTTCTACGATTAGATCTGCGACCTTATAATGAATAGTCTAGATTTACAATGAAATTACAATATACATTTACAAGGCAATTTTTCCTTCGAGGGATTCTCCCCCGAACCCCCCAGCCGGGAGGATAGCCCCCCCAGACCCCGCAGAGGGGGTACCCCCCCTCTGCACTCCCCCGCGTGGAAGAGTGTACATACTTCTGGGGTGTAAAGTCTTCATGGGTTATAAACACCTCTGAAAGCAAGGACCTCTGAATCAGGAAGATAATCAGGCTCCACAACCAACAATGGAAACTAATGATTCACATTAATCGTAAACCTGGTTCTATTCCGTAGAGAGTCATTAAGAAACTCTCCAAACTCCATTAATGCCAACTCCATGGAACCTGCAACTCTGGTTCTTTCACAATTTTGAAACCTAAGCCCCTACTTATGCACCTCTTACCCAATATCAGGATTCATGTATATATTATATGGGCCCATTAATAATACCCAGGCAAAATTGAATAGATGGCTATCTGAAAATTTTGCTACATGTAGTAAGTTGTGGAAAGAGTATGCTCATCAAATAGATTAGAAATATTGTTAGATATATCAATTTTCTATCAGGTCCATTATATGGAATGGTGCCAAGAAGGTTTTAAATCCTATCCATGAATTTGGCTTTTGGGAGATAAGAGATGGAAAGACAACTTTTTTAGAACAAGGTAAAAAAGTTGCTCAATTTTTCAAAATTAGAGGTAGCCCATATCATATTTGATAGTGAGGGCTGGAAAATTGTTGATTGCTATATGAAAAATCATTATAATATAGTTTGAGGTATAATGTTTCAAGATAGATGGAAACATCTATCGAATTGTCCTAATGGAAATGCTAATGAATTAAAATATTTATGAAGGATGCAATAAAATATTTATGAAGGACACAATTATAGACACAGAGTATACATTGCAAACAGGGACACAGGGCATGCAAAGTTGGGGACAATATTCAGTTTCTCAGGCATACAATCTGATTGCAGTCATTATTGCTCAATCAAGGCAATCAAAATTATGGACCTATTTGTTATATGAGCACGTAGAGAGTAAATATGACATGTTGGGCATTTCATAAAAACTCTGTTTTCTTTCCATTCCCAAATCATTATAACAATTTTGAATTTCTATTTGATAGTTTTTTATTATTGATACAATTGATTGGTTTAAATTTCCTCACAATAAAGGATTCCAAAACATCATTGGCTTCATAGTTGATTGTAAAAGAAGAAGTAAGAATTCTAAAGTGCCCATCTTTTGCATAATACCTAGAAAAATAGTTGTAGTTTTAATTGATCTCATGAAGTCATTGATTTAAGTCGAATTCTTCTAGTCTCATGAAACGTCCTACACGAAACTGACAGTGTCTGTGTTATAAATTATCCTTGGCTATTCAATGCAAGTGGAAGAAAATCAGAATAAAAAAAAGTAAATTTCTTTATGGGAGGTCCACAATTGAAATGTTGCAAACAAATTTTTATTGTGATTAATTGACATAGTGAAATTTGATAAGTATTGGGACTTGGTTCTAATTTTGAGATTTTCAATATTATTGGAATAGGGTACAATAGGAGTTTTGTGAAAGTAACACAATGTTCCAATATCATGGAGGGTTTCTTCATTGATGTGTTTGTTTTTACAAGAAGTTATCACTTTATGTTGTTCCATACATTTACCTTTTAGAAATGGATATTCAAAAGTTCTTTATGATGAGCTTGTGCAATATATTTTCTTTAAAATGTAGCTATTTACAAGGAACTTCTATAGAAATTTGATACAATAATTGATGGTGAAATATTTTTGCTAATGATTTGAATTTAAAAATTGGACATTGGACCCTATTTTGATGATCTAATTCAAAAGACTCATTACAATTGGTATTAGAGCCAGGTTACAACCCTCAGTGTTGTATGGGCTCAAAATATGGATGGCATTGATGTTATTATTATGATCTAAAAAATCTAACACTTCACTTTGACATTGTTTTCACAAAGATAAAGAGAAAGATAGAATGTGAGACATCATGGAATATTCACCACACATCCAGGAAACCAAGACTGATGAGAGGAGAGACGTGGAGACTCTTCTAGACATGGAAGAGACTATGAGAAGTCTAAGGGTGGCACTTTAGAGTTGCAAAGTAGATAATGAGAAGATTATCAAAGCTCAAAAGGAACATAATGAATTGAATGTTGATTTATTACAAAGCCTGACTAAGATTTATAAAAACATGCATCAAAGACATATATCAAGTAACACTGGTAAAAGTCCTTCAAGAAAGAGGTCTCATAGCATCCAGACTTAGACCTCTAGCGATGATACTTATACATAATCAAATTATTTAAGTTGGAATACAACTATCTCTGACGATTCCATTAGCAATGGATCAAAACCTTCTTCTAGACATAAGAATAAATTTTCCAAAGAATACTTATAGGGGGGATTTCAAAAGATAAAACCACCTACCTTTAATGGTGAGGTGAAGTCTGGTGAGGAAGATGAGACATGACTTCTTGGAATGAGAAAAAAATTCCAAGTACATGATTACTTTGGAAACATGAAGGTTAGAGTGGCCATTTACAACATGAACAATAGAGTGTCCATTTGGTGGGAAGATCTCAAGAATGTAAAGAAGACCAGTGAAAGGAAAATAACTTGGAAGATATTTAAAAAGTACTTTCGTCATAAATATATGTCAGAGAAGTATTATGATGGAAAAATTAAGGAATTTCATGAAACGAAATTGGGTCAATCAACCATGGATGACTATGCAATTAAATTTTTGTAATTTCTAAGGCATGTTCCATATATCAAAGATGAAAAAGTGAAAATTCAACATTTCCTTAGTGGACTTTCTCAATATTACAAATTCAAGATTGAATCTAATGAGCTTAATACTAATGAGGATACAATAATAAAGGCTAAGTAGTCTTATGAACAAAGCAAGAATAAACTAGAATTCACCAAGATATGGAAGGAAAATAAAAAGGAGAATTTTGAGCAGAGGAAGAAAGGATTTAAGCCTTTGTAGTATAAGAATCAATCAAAATTTTTTAAGACAAACTATCTAGTGTGAAGTATCTTCTAGTAAAATTTTCCATCTCAGAGTTTAAACAAACCAGTAGAGTGAGTAGAAGGAAATCCAGGGGAGACTTGGAAAGGGCCTCTAAAGTGTTGGGGCTGTAGAGAAGAGCATCTACTTAGGGACTATCCTCACAAGAAGGAAACTAAGAAGAATACCTACAATATACAAGAAGATGCAACAATGAATGATGCAGGAAAGAATATTCCTAAAATATATGCTACATTGGAGGGTCAACAAGTAGACTACCAAGCTTCAATGGTGGAAGTTGATGGTAAGATTGCTAAGCAAGATATTTCTATTTTAGTTGATTCAATATCCAATTATAGCTACATTGCACCTAATATTGTTGATTCATGTATTCTTCAGAAATGTAAGCATAAGAAATCTTGGTTAGTTCAGTTGGCTACATGAGTTAAGAGAAAAATTAGTGGGTTGACAAAATATTGCCTAGTGGAAATGAATGAATTGTTCACAAGGGTAAATTTCAATATTTTACCTTTGGGTTCATATGATGTCTTATTTGGCATGGATTGGTTAATAGAACATAAAGTAAAGTTAGATTGTTACAATAAGACCTTTGAATATATAGATGATGAGGGGAATTCAAGTTTAGTGAAAGACACCTTGAGATCCATCTCTATAAGACAAATGTTTTCCTTAAAACTAAAAAGGAGTTTCAGAAAAGGTTGTCAGTTATATGTAGTTCATGCATTGGATTCAACATAAAACAAAGGGTCAAAGTTTGAGGACTATCCAATACTTCAAGAATTTAAGAACGTATTTCCAAATGAGATACATGGGTTACCTCCTAAGAGAGATATTGATTTCTCAATTGATATTATGCCTGATTCTTCTCCTATATCAAGAGCTCCATACAGACTGAGTACACCTGAGTTGATGGAGCTGAAAATGCAACTACAATAATTGTTAGACAAAGGGTATGTTAGACCAAGTGTGTCTCCTTGGGGAGCACCAATACTATTTGTGAAGAAAAATAATGATGCTCTTAGATTATGCATTGATTACATATAGTTGAAAAAAATGTCAGCGAAAAATAAGTACCCTTTACCTCAAATTGATGATTTGTTTGATTAGGTAAGAGGGGAAAATGTATTTTCAAATATTGACTTGAAATTGAGATATCATCAAGTCAGGATTAAAGATGATGATATTCATAAGATGACCTTCATAACATAATATGGTCATTATGAGTTCATGGTGGTACCATTTGGACTTACCAATGCACCAATCACATTCATGCATGTCTTAAGAACAACATTTTCAATAAATACTTGGATAAGTTTGTATTGTTATTTATCGATAACATTCTTATTAGTGCTAAATTTGAGGAAGAGCATGAGGAACACCTCAGATTGGTTTTGCAGACATTGAGAGAACATCAGTTTATGTCAATTTCATTAAATGTGATTTCTATCAAAGAAAAATACAGTATTTGGGACACTTTATATTAGATAAGGGAATTTCAGTTGATCCAAAAAAAAACACAATATTTGAGACACTTTATATTATTAGATCAGGCAATTTCAATTGATCTAGAAAGTATCAAGGCCATTACGAATTGGCCCACTCCGAAGAATGTCACAGATGTAAGGTCATTTATGGCACTTGCCAGATACTATATGAGTTTCATAAAGGGATTTTCAAAAACTGTCCATCCCATAACCTCTTTGCAAAATAAAGGAGTAGAGTTTGTGTGGTCTACCAAATGTGAAGAAATATTTCAATGGTTGAAACACCTTCTAACTAGCGCACTAGTTCTAAAGATTATAGACCCAAATAAAGACTTCATAGTGTGTGTAGATGCATGTAACGAAGGATTGGGTGGAGTGATTATGCAACATAATTACATGTTACACTATGAATATAGGAAATTGAAGGAACATGAAATGGATTATGTTACCCATGACCTGCAACTTGCAGCCATAATACATGCACTAATTATGTGGCATCATTATTTGATGGGTAGAAAATTTGTTTTGATGACGGACCATAGTGGATTAAGACATCTATTCGATCAACTTTACTTGAATTCTAGATAGGAAGATGGTTGGTATTTATCAGTGAGTATGATTTTGAAATCAAATACATAAAGGGCAAAGAGAACAAGGTAGCAGATGCACTCAGTAGGATCAATCAAGTTATACACTTAGCATCTACTAATACTTATGAATACGATTTGAACTCCAAAATAAAAGAAGCTTTGTGTGAGGATGAGTACTTCCTACAAAAAAAATGATGGCTATCAAATCACTGAAGAAGGATTAATGATCTATAAGTATAGATTGTACATTCCTGATTCATTGGAGTTAAAGAAACTCATCTTGGATGAAATGCATAAGTAACCTTAGGTAGGACATCCAGGTTATTAGAAAAATTATTATTGTAGTAAGGAAACAATACTTTTGGCCTAGAATGAAAAAGGAAATTGCTTATTATATTGCAATATAATTAGAATGTCGATAGGTTAAAGTATAACATAAACAATCAACATGTTTGTTGCAACCTTTATTTGTTCTTGAATGGAAATGGGAAGTGATAATCATGGACTTTATCACAGTTTTTCTGAAGATAGAAAGACAATATGATGCCATGATGGTTGTAGTTGAAAAATTGAGCAAAGCTACTCACTTTATCCCTATAAAGTCCACATTTAAAGTAATCAATATTGCATAAATTTTCATGAAGGAAATTTTCAGATTGCATGGAATACCTACCACGATTATATTTGGCAGAGACTAAAAGTTTACATCAATATTTTGGAAAGGATCATTCAAAATATTGGGTACATAGTTAAATTGTAGTTGGGCGGATAGAAGGGATTGATCAAATACTAGAAGACATGTTTTGCATGTATGCCATGAATAAACCAAACAAACGGGAATACTACCTGCACTTGGTAGAGTTTTCCTATAATAATGGTTACCAAGCATATTTAAAAATGATTCCTTTTGAGGAACTATATGGTATCAAACGTAATACACTTGTAAGTTGGGACAACCCAGTAAATAGAATCACACTTGGATTGGAAATGTCGAAATAAATAGAGAAATAAGTCATTAAGATCAAACAAAAATTGAACACAACCCAAGATAGACATAAAATTTACGTAGATAGAAACATAACACATAAAGAATTCAAATTTGGAGAACATGTGTATCTTAAAGAGAAACCACACAAGAGCTTCCTAAAGCATGGAGCCTATGCCAAACTTGCACCCATATATTGTGGACCATTTGAAATTTTGGAAAGGATAGGACCAATAGCTTATAAACTTGTTTTCCTTGCAAATATTAAAACACATGATGTTTTTCATGTCTCTCTGCTTAAAATATATGTACATGATTTTAACCATGTTTTTAATTGGGTTGTTATCCAGGTGGAACTAGAGGGATAGTTCCATCTCAAACCCCTATGCATATTAGACAGGAAAGTCACAATGCTCCAAAATCAAGCCATCACTTGGGTAAAAGTGTAATGGAGGAACTTTGGGCCAAATGAGACCACTTGGGAGATGGAGGATGCAATGGGAGAGGAATATCCATCCCTGTTTTCATCATAGACACTGTTGAAATAAAGGAACAACGAGGATGGTGTTATTCCAAGGGGGAGGGGGTGTAATATCCCAATTTTGCTCCTTGAAATATTTGTAATTAAATTGTTAAATACTTTGCATGGATATTTTATTTTCTGCTATACTAGCACCATGGGGTAGATATACCATGGTGCTATGAATATTTTAAGAATTTTATTTTTGTAGTTAATAGAGAAAAAGACCAAGACCGATAGAGCATGAGCACTTAAAGGGGTTATGATACCACAAAAGGGGAAAAGTGAGGGAGTCTAAGGGGGGTTTATGCCTAAAAACATATACCTTATGTTACCTTGAACCTTCACTCATATCAAAATATGAGTTTTCAAAGTGAAAAGAGGTTATGAGGAGTGGAGGAAACAAATTCCTCAACCTAATCCATCATTTTCTAAAAAATAGCAAGCTATCTCTCCTACATTCTTGGAATTAGGAAGAAGTTGAATTGGAATTCTCTTTCTATCATTTATGCATGGACAATTTGAATGAGGATGAGACTATTGGAAAAAGGGAAGGAAGGGAGTTTCAAAGAGTTGGACAACAAAAAAAGAAAGCTAAGTCCATGATAGATAGACCAGTGATGAAATGGAGTTGTTAGACCTGGAAAATGTGCTAATAAACCAAGGAGATTGTTAAGGCCCCTGGGCCCCTATGTTAAGTCCCTAATAAGCATTCATTATTAGTTTATTTTTTATATTAGTAGGTCGGCTAGAACCTTTTATTGTACCCTTTCATTATAATTGTATCATTTGTCTCCTATATATATACCAAGGAGACCTAGTCTTAGGATCATCATATTTTGTCTTGTGAATTGCTATATTGTAAAAGGAGGTTTCCCCCCTCAAAGTGGATTGCAGTAATTGAATTTCTATCACTTTCAAGGAGCTTGGTTCATAACATTTGGTATCGAGAGCATCGATCCTAGAGTTTTTATGCTTCAAACGAGTCATCTTAGCATTTTTCGCTATAAAATTGTTTCTGGGATGGCTTCAAATAGAACATTTTGGAGGTTACTCAGGATACATATCATTTTTTTTTTTTGGTTATATTTTCAAAGATATAGCCTATGGAAATAGGGTTTTTGGCTCATCCTGAAATCATTTTTAAATGATTTTGGAAAATTTTTACTATAACTTTTTTTTTCTGGGAAGTTTCAGATAGTGAAATTTTATGGAGATTGAGGATAATTATCATAATATAGGTGGTAAGAACATCAGGTTCTATCTCACTATATTTTTGGAGATATAGTCCATGAAAGACAAGGTTTGGTACTGATACTGAAATCAATTATCTTGGCATTTGGACTACAATTTTTTTTAGTGAAGTTTCAGACTCTGAAATTTTCAGAATCTGGAGTTGACACAATGAGTTAAACGTGGAATTTTTTTCAGATTTTAACTCATTGCATTTTTTTATATATTTCTTGTGGAAGTAAGGGTTTTTGCACACGTTATTTTATGGTGATTTTAAGATCCTTTTATGTGGTTAGAAAGATCATTTTAAAAATAAATTTAGAGATGTGTTACGGATTTCACGTGGTTGAAAATACATTGTTTCACTTGGTCGGAAACCCCTATAGCCCATGTTGGTACCCATTCAAGTAGTACCGCATTAGACAGTACATGTAGAGAGAGTCTCACTTCCACTTACCTTTGGGTATACAGGAAGCCTCCTAGGTATACCTCCAACCTTAGATAAGATATTATGTCATCTCATTGCTATAGTACACCAAGAACAATACTCGGGAAGACCACTCTCTAGTACCTGGGTAGTCGGGTATTACAACTAAGGGAATGATTGAGCCTCCTTGCTTAGTGACCTGAGATATTGGGCCAAGTACTATTGTTGGATCATGTATGTATATCAAAGAACTATAGAACCTGACACTCCCTTGTCCTTAGGACCTAGTAAAATTTTTCCATGGCTCCAAAGAAAGATCCAAAATTTACTTCACCAATTAAACCTCCTAAAATATCCTCCATGACTCATGAAGAAAATGAGGAGATACAAAATGAGCTATCCAAATTTGACAATCAAATCAATGAATTGAATGATAGGTCAATGGAAAAGATTGATTTGATAAATACTTAAATAGAAATGGGAAGAAATATGGATGAAAATAAGGAACCGATGGAACGAAAGATGAAACAATTGGAATAGAAGATTATAGGATCCTTAAATGGGAGGCTCCCTAAAATTGATAAGGTGTCTAAAGGGACTCATGACAATAAGGGTAGTATTCAGGTTGAAAAAATTTCCAATAATAATAATTTTCTAAGGGAATTTAACTCCAATAGTGGAGTTACATATGGATGGTTCTGAAAAGGAGTGAACCTTCCCAAGGTTGAATTAAATATTTTGATGGAACAATTGCCTTTTCTTGGGTGAACCAATTAGAGCAATATTTTGAATTGCATAATATTATGGATGATAAGAAAACGATTCACATAGCAACTTGAAGTTTGAGATAAAACCATATCAATGGTATCAGTGGGTAGTTAAAATGAAGCCCCATTCTTATCATTATACTTGGGGTTTATTTACAAGAGACTTAGAAGCATGGTATGAAATTTTTTGGGAACAAGTCTACTTCAGTCAATTGACAATAATTAAGCACAAGGGTGGATAACATAAGTGATGAACATTTGTTGGAAGCTTACATGGGTGGATTAAAAGAAGACATTAAACATGAGATGTTCCTAAAACATCCTGAAAATATCATGGAAGCTATGCAATTTGCTTGTCATATTCAAGCCAATAATAAGGCTACACAAAAGTATACCATTGGAGCATATGTAGGAAGTAGACATCGTTTTGGGGTTCATAAGACAACCTTACCTCAACTTACTCAAATATCACAGAAGGAAATGGAGGAAATAAGAGAAAAAGGACTATGCTTTGGTTGTAATAACAATTGATAGGTCAAAAGGGCATAAATGTCAAGAAACAAAATTGTTCACCTTAGAAAATAATGATGAAGAGGAAGTGGAGGCATCTACACAAAGAAATGAGGAAGAACTTGCCGACTTAAAAGAGCAAGAAATAGAGGTTGAAATTATGTACACCATTGATTCAAACAATTGAGAAATATCTATTCATGGATTGGCAAGGTTTTCAACACCTCAAACCCTGAAGATTGTAGGTTACATTAAGAAGAAAAAAGTTATAGTGTTCATTGAATCAGGTAGTAACCATGAATTCATTAATAAAATATTAGCAGAGCACATCAATTATTTTGTATATCCAATGACAAATTTTCAAGTTTTGGTTGCCAATGGGAGGGAGTATTAATTCCGTGGGAAAATGCCACAAAATTAAGCTAAGTATGGGATAATATAATTTGGAAATCCCAATGTATGCCATTCCCATTGGAGGTGTAGATGTTTTTCTAGGGATTCAATGGTTGAGAACATTACGTACAATTTCTACAAACTATAACGAATTATTCATGAGATTTGAATTGGAAAAATTTCAATATGAACTCAAAGAGTTAAAATCTATAAATTCTCAAGTCATCAATTCTCATAGGATTAAAAATATCATAAAAAAGGGTAGCAAGGGAGTTGTGGTTAAAATTTGTTCTATGGAATTTAAAGAGGAAGATGAAAACATTTTATAGGAATTAATATGCACTTTGGAAAAGCATTATAGGGTCTTCCAATAAATTCTTAAAGGTCTACCTCCATCTAGAGATCATGAACATCAAATTAAGATAATACCAGAAAGTACTCCTCCTAATAAGAAGCCTTATAGATATCCGCATCAACAAAAAAGGGAGAATGAGAAAATAGTACAAGTCATGCTGGATTTAGGTATTATTCGACCAAATAGGAGTTCATTTTTAGCTCCAATAGTGATTGTGAGAAGAAAATATAATTCTTGGAGCATGTGTCTTGATTATAGAGATCTAAAAAAAATCACCATAAAGGATAAATTCCCTATTACAAATATTGATGATCTATTAGATGATATTCATGGAGTGGATTATTTACAAAGGTAGATCTTAAATCAAGATACCACCAGATCAGATTAAGAAAATACGACATTCCCAAAACAGATTTTAGAGCTCATGATGGGAACTATGAGTTCTTGTTCATGCTTTTTGGGTTGACTAATACTCCAGCTTTTCAAAGTCCTATGGACAATTTTTTTCGACCCCATTTTAGAAATTTTGTGTTGGTTTTCTTTGATGATATACTTATATATAGAAAATCATGGGAAGACCACATTAAACGCATGGATCAAGTCCTGCAAATTCTTGAGAACAATCAATTGTATGTATACAGATCCCAATTTTCTTTTGGGAAACAAGAAGAAGAATATTTGGGTCATATTGTTTCAAGGGAAGGGGTTAAGATTGTTGGTTGTGGAGCCTGATTATGTTCCTGATTTAGAGGTCCTTGCTTTCAGCCATGTTTATACCCCATGAAGACTTTACACCCCATAAGTATGTACACTCTTCCACACGGGGGAGTGCAGAGGGGGGGTACCCTCTCTACGGGGTCCGGGGGGCCTATCCCCCTAGCTGGGGGGTTCGGAGGCAAAGCCCCTGAAGGAAAAATTGCCTTGTAAATGTATATTGTAATTTCATTATAAATCTGGACCGTTCATTATAAGGTCGTAGATCTAACGGTAGAAATTATGTTAGGGTTTTTTTCCCTAGAAGGCAACCCTCTGTTATGAGGGAAATGTATTGCGGCTATGCATTATGGCGAGTATTGTATTCTGAGAGAGGAGACTATGAGAGAAAAAAGAGGAAGTTACAATGGGTTTTGCTGTAGGTTGTATCCCTTCATTTGCTGGATAATAATAAAGGAAGGACCTGACAATTTCTCTGGTGGACGTAGCTCACACTGGGTGAACCACATAAATCTGTGTCTCTCTTGTATTGTGTATCTTCTGTGTTTGGTTTCCGCATTTGTTTTATTTTATTTCTCCGCGGTCCTGTTTTTCTAACAACTGGTATCAGAGCGAAAGGTAACTCGCAGGAAAAGAGGGTTCCTGGTTCGAGTGGGAGCAATGTAGGAAGATGGAAAGTTTAGGGTCGAGAAATGTAACGGCCAAAACTACCAGTTATGGAAGATGCAGATGGAAGATTATTTATATCAGAAGGATCTATTCGTACCATTAGGCAGAGTAGCAAAGAATTCGACGACCATGAATGACGAAGAATGGGAGATTCTTGACAGAAAGGCTCTAGGAATGATACGACTGAGCTTGGTAGCGTCAATGGATTTCAATATTTCGAAAGAAAAGACAATGAAGGATCTGATGGACGCATTGGCTAAACTGTATGAAAAACCCTCAGTGTCTAATATGGTATTTCTAATGAAGAGATTATTTAATATGAAGATGTCAGAAGGTGGGTCTGTTGCAAATCATTTAAATGAATTTAATACGGTTACTAATCAACTAAGTTTTGTAAAAGTGGACTTTGATGATGAGGTTAGGGATCTTCTAATCTTGTGCTCATTTCCAGAAAGATGGAATGACTTGGTCATGGATGTAAGTAACTCTATCTCTGGTTCAAATACTTTAAAATTTGATGATGTTGTTGGTGTTATCCTTAGTGAGGAAATGTGACGGAAAAGCACAGGTGAGACATCATGTAATGCGTTGAACACGGAGAACAGGGGAAGACAAAAGGATAGAGGAAAGGGCTCAGGGAACCGTGGGAATTCTAGGAAGGGCAGATCCAAATCCAGACTTGGAAATATAGAGTGCTGGAATTGTGGAAAGAAAGGACATCTGAAGAAAGATTGCAGGGCTCCAAAGAAACAANTTGTATCCCTTCATTTGCTGGATAATAATAAAGGAAGGACCTGGCAATTTCTCTGGTGGACGTAGCCCACACTGGGTGAACCACGTAAATCTGTGTCTCTCTTGTATTGTGTGTCTTCTGTGTTTTGTTTCTGCATTTGTTTTATTATTTCTTCGCGGTCCTGTTTTTCTAACAACTGGTATTAGAACGTAAGGTAACTTTTAGGAAAAGAGGGTTCCTGGTTCGAGTGGGAGCAATGTCGAAAGATGGAAAGTTTAGGGTCGAGAAATTTAATGGCCAAAACTACCAGTTATGGAAGATGCAGATGGAAGACTATTTATATCAGAAGGATCTATTCCTACCATTGAGTGGAGTAGCAAAGAAATCGACAACCATGAAGGATGAAGAATGGGAGATTCTTGACAGAAAGGCTCTAGGAATGATACGGCTGAGCCTGGCAGCGTTGGTGGCTTTCAATATTTCGAAAGAAAAGACAACGAAGGGTTTGATGGATGCGCTGGCCAAATTGTATGAAAAACCCTCGGCATCGAATAAGGTATTTCTAATGAAGAGATTATTTAATATGAAGATGTCAGAAGGTGGGTCTATTGCATATCATTTAAATGAATTTAATATGGTTACTAATCAACTAAGTTCTGTAAAAGTGGACTTTGATGATGAGGTTAGGGCTCTTCTAATCCTGTGCTCATTGCCAGAAAGATGGAATGGCTTGGTCATGGCTGTAAGTAACTCTATCTCTGGTTCAAATACTTTAAAATTTGACGATGTTGTTGGTGTTATCCTTAGTGAGGAAATGCGACGAAAAAGAATAGGTGAGACATCAGGAAATGTGTTGGACATGGAGAACAGGGGAAGACAAAAGGATAGAGGAAAGGGCTCAGGAAACCATGGAAATTCTAGGAAGGGCAGATCCAAATCCAGACTTGAAAAGATAGAGTGCTGGAATTGTGGGAAGAAAGGACATCTGAAGAAAGACTGTAGAGCTCCAAAGAAACAAAGAGATGGACAACATGAGAGAAATCAGGAAGCAAATGTAACCGGTGATGTGTTACAAGATGCTTTGATTCTTTCTGTAGATAATATTTCTGATTCTTGGGTAGTAGATTCAAGAGCTTCATTTCATGCCACACCCCATAGGAAACATTTTCTAGATTATATTCAAGGCGATTTTGGACAGGTTCATTTGGGTGATAATAAACCATGAAAAATTATTGGAATGGGAAAGGTAAAAATAAAACAACGAAATGGAAACCAATGGTTGTTGAAAGAGGTAAAACATGTTCCAGATTTAAGCAAAAATCTGATTTCAACAGGGTAGTTGGCAAGTGAAGGTTGTA
>JASDQU010279141.1:0-14822 GCA_032191745.1 Picea mariana
AGGATAAATGATAAAAGTGGGTTTTTAGCCCCCTATTTGTCATTTTTTCGCCATGGGGCTATTTTCTAGGGAAAACCCCCCTCCATACAAACATATGTAATAACAGATGGGTATCCCATCGATGGATCAACTGTGCAAGAAAGGAATAAATCCCCTTTAGGGATGTATCCTCTTCGTAGTACTTGAGGAGGCCTACATTCCTCAAGAGGAGCCACGTAGTTGCAGTACTAGGATGAGGGTGCAAATCCCTCTCCCTCTCTCTGGCCTCCCACTCCTGAACCATATTGTATTGGTCCAGTCTCTGTTCTTGATCCTCCATCCACTGACGTCTCTACATAATTAACATATAAATTACATCAGCATCATACATAAAAACATAACATTTTTTCATTAAATGGTAAATTTATTTCAAAATATGAAAACATAAATTTTGTCAAAAAAAAGTTATTTAGTGCGACTAGAAAACAATAACGCACCTCCCACAATGCGCACACATATATTATGCACCGCATGCAAAGTGAAATTCATTTTATTTGGTGTGTAGTAATTATCAAAGAACCGAGGCACCCCATTGTGTACACAACGGTGCATTATATATCATGAATGCACTGCTATAACACTATCTATTTTCCACGGTGCATCTATTTTTATGTATGCATTGGTGTGTTACATATAAATGATGCACCGCTCAAACAAACATCTATTTTAAACGGTGCGTATAGTATTATGAATTCGTTGATGTATTCTATATAACCAACACAACATTGAATGTAAAATTTTTATTTTCTTTGGTGCGTTCATAATAAATGCACCAGTGTGTTAGTTATAAACAACACACTGGTGCGTTTATTTGGAGCACATAGGTGAAAATAAATAGTTTCCATTTACCAGTGTGTATAGTTTTATGAACACACTAGTGCATACAAATAAAGAACACATATTTCAATTTTAACTATTCTATTTTAAATGGTGAATACATTTTTTGAACGCATCAATGTGTTCCTTATAACCAACACACTGTTGAAAAGAAACTATTTATTTACATCGGCGTGTTCAAAATAAACACACCGATGCGTTCTTTATTAGAAACAAATTGGTGCCTTTATTCGACATGCACATATGAAAATAAATATCTTCCATTCAATAATGTGTATACTTTTATGAATGTGCAAGTGTGTACATATAAACGACACACCATTGAGTGGTAACTATTTATTTTGGATGGTGAGTCTAGTACTTCATATGCACCGGTGCAACGTCGGTAAGTATGCACTAGTGCGTCCTTGGTAAGTACACACCGATTCATCCTTGGTAAGTATGCACCGGTGCATCGTTGGTAAGTATGCACCCATGCATTCCGTAATATGACGCACCGTCGAAAATAGACTATACATGATCGTGCACCCTGTAAAATTTACAGGGTGCACAACGAAGGAAACAAAATTTGAAAAAAAACAACAAATTTAACTCAATTTCAAAATTTAATCCGCTAAAAATAAAATATAGAAAGAAATAAATAATTTACCCAGACATTTTATCGTCGAGGAGGCATCGTTGGGACGTAGTGAAAAAAATGAAATTTTCCCATCGTATGGAAAAATTTGAATCCCATGAACTAAGAATTGAATGGAAACAATGCAAGCAACGAAAGAATCGATGAAAGTGCACTTCAATTGGGAAAAAGAGGCACCGGTGCTTGACAACATTTCTTCACTGGAACTCGTAAAAAAAAATTTACCACCGACGTTTTTTTTTATTTAACCCTGTTTCGGTTTGCTCGCATTAAGCACACCGGTGCGCACAAAAACAAATAGTGCACTGTTACTTTTAAAAAAAATTGTTACAATGCACCATATGGAGTGCACAGGTGCTCCCTCAGGACAAATGAAAACCGTTATTTTTTTTTTTAAAACACAGACTGTACAATTGTTTTTTACACACTGGTGTGCCCATTGCGTGCACATCGGGGCCACAATATTTTTTATTATCAGCTTTTATTTAAAACCTATTCTGGTGTGTGCACATTAAGAACACTGGTGCTAACCAATGAAGATAACACATCATTTATTTTTAAAAACATGTGACAGTGCCTCATATGGAACACAATGGTACGCCACTAGGACAAAGTTGTAACGTTAATGAATTTTACGAAAAAATCAAACTGTGGAGTTGTTTGCTGTGCACAGGTGCTGCAAGGGGAGAACGACACACCAGTATGCATTTTGGAAGAAAAATGAAAGATGATGAACCTATTATTTGTGCACCAATGCACCCGTATAGGGTGGACCGATGCTTTCAATCTATTTTTATATGATGTGCACCGTTATTTTATTTGGTTTTTAAATGAATCTACAATGGTGCACCATTATCTATTAAAATCGGTGAATTTATATATGTTGGAACACTGGTGCGGTATAGTCTTGTAAACGCACTGTTAAAAAAGTGTTCACTAAAACATCCACCCGCGCACCTCCGCTATAAGCAATTTTTTTGGTTATATTTATAGGGGCTTCCGCAAAAACCTCCACTATAGGGTCTTTTCCATGTAGTGTGGGTATGGTGGTGTAGGGGTCCATCTACTATGAATGGATGAGATGGAAAAGGTGTTGGGGATAGGTAGCATATGGGTGTATCCACTTTGGATGGATGCAATGGAAAATGTTGTGGGGGTGTGTGGCCTACGAGTGGAACCACTATGGATAGATAAGAAATGAAATATGGTAGGAATGATTGGTGATAAACCCTAATCAGTTGTATGAGGGATGGTAAAACCCTTCATCTAGAAAGGTGTATCCCAAGAGTCAGGGAAGGGTGGCCAAGGATTGGACTAGCCTTGTAGCTATGGAAAAATGATGGGTGGAATGTAGGTAATGGTGGTGAATGAAACAATAGTGGTATAGATGACCCAACAATGGATGAATAAACTTGCATACATATTAAAAATATTCTTGCTAGTACCAAAATGTCAAATTAAACTAAAACAATATAACAAATTTCAAAATACTTAACTCAACACATGATACCTATGAAGTTGGTGACTTGTCCATCCCAAGTGGGCATGGCTCGTCACCATATGATATGAAAAATTATAGAAACATAAGAACATTGTGTTTGAGGATTCTAGAGAATAAACAAAGCATTGTGGTCAATTTATCAAAGGTGAAACATACTTGTGTATGTAGTACACTAAATGAATAGGTTACCTCTATTGTTGTATTAGTGGTGGAAATTGACTCTGATACATCTACAGATGTAGAAGGCCTGCTATAGGGGCATAGAGACTACAAAACATCATATAATATGATATAGAAATAAATACACATAAAATTGTTGTAACATCCTAGTTTTAACCCTTATGAACTATAATGTATTATGTAATTCTTACTTAGGATGGTGAGCCGGTAAAGTTGAAAAATGATCAGAGTGCCTAGGAAATGTCATACTTCATATACATTAATAAAATACATCACTGGATGCAAGAAGGACAAGGTCAAAAGAGATAGGGGGGCATGATTCCACGAGAGAGGGGGCTTAATGGGATAAGCATTTTTATTATATTTTATTTCCCCATAATTGATTTTATGGAGAAAGGTGGTTACATGAGATTGTTGGGGAGGCCATGTGGTTCTTGGTTCTTCTAATTATATAAACATCCCT
The DNA here is from genome assembly GCA_032191745.1 of Picea mariana. Classification (NCBI taxonomy): domain Eukaryota; kingdom Viridiplantae; phylum Streptophyta; class Pinopsida; order Pinales; family Pinaceae; genus Picea; species Picea mariana. The sequence goes on from JASDQU010279141.1 coordinate 3,658, forward strand.
TGTGGCTTATTTTGGGGTGGTTTAGGGGTTCTTCTTCTTCTTCTTCTTCACTCACTCTCTCATTGTTCTGGGTTCACGGGTTCTTATTCAATCATAGTTACACCGTTGTCACTCTTCCATTTTTGGAGCCCCATTATTGTTAATTCGTGTTCTCTTGGTATGAGCATGGAAATGAATGGCTGGAAGAGGAGAGCCATTGCTAGATGGATGTAATAAATTACTGATCATTCTAGGAGGCAATAGATGCCTATGTGCATGAGATTGATGGCAGTTCAGAAAGAGTTGTCCATAGTTCAGAATCCTTGGAGTTTCTAGCAAGGCGATTTTGTGACTAGTAGAACTAGAGCCTTGGAAATAAATGGAACAACCTCAGGGATTGCATGGTAGAGAAAGGTCTTCATTTCTTTGGGTTGTGCAGGATGAGGGGGAAAGAGAGATGGAAATTCAGATTTGTTGTGTGGTTGGGAAACCTGAGAGCCAGTTAGCCAACTATTGTGTGTTTCATATTTGGCCTAAGATCCATCCTTGTGGATTCATAGCCATGGCTCAGGGGTGACCTAATGTTGAGAGTAAAAGAACAACATTTTCTATGGTTGGTACGAGCTTCCTTGGTTTGCAGCCAATTGGTGGATCTTTACTTGAAACAATAAGTGCTCTCTATCATGTGTTTTCTATACAATGTATATTTCATTTTTTATTTAATTATATTTGAGATGTGTATTTATAATGTGCCTGTATGTTGGTTATTTGTTGTGCGTGGAATGTTATTTACTTATTTTATGTTGTAGCATCGATCTTGATTAATGCGTGTGGGTATTTCATGCTTCATTTTGGATTAAATTTTATTAGAATTTGAGATCAGTTCAGAATCCAGTTTTTGGAGTAGCATGGCTAGCCTGGGGGTGGTTGGGTACGTTACATATTGGTATCAGAGATACAGGTTGAAACACTAGACTAGTTTGGTCGAGATCTGTTGGATAGGGTCTTGTGGTTAAGATCGAAAATAACCTTAAAATATTAAATCTCAGGACAAATGGCATTGCAGGATTGTGGAGAATCCACAGCGTCATTTTGAGGGAGATCCTTGTAAAGGATCATGGAATCGTGACCATCCCTTTTTTTGGGGAGTGATCACAACCGTGGGATCAAGGATTTTTGGATCATTAGATCAGAATGTAGGTGAATGAGGTTCGTTCGATAAAGGAGAAACTAGAGGTTGGGAAAGATTAAGTCAGAACTATCATATCAAGATTATTTATCATCAATCATTGATCGAATCCAAGCGGGAGAGGAAAGACTCCAGAACATTGTCGCTTTGATGATTATTGTAGGTAGGAAAATCCTGAAATGTTGAATGTCGAAGTCGTGAAGTCTCATCGGTCATTCTATATGATAGGAGGCTCGAGGGAAATCTTCGTCATTCATTCTAGTCACCCGACGCTGACTACTTCAGGAATTTTAACTCTTGAAGAATTTAACCTTTTAGGACTATTATAACCTAGAGTCATGGGGTGCCAAAGTCCTGAATTTTACCATCGACCATTAGATCAAGGGAAGGACTTCAAGATTAATGTTGACCATTGAATCTAGCAATGGTCAAAGGTTAGTGAATTTTTTAGACTTCAGAACTTCTCCACCTCAACGATTACTGGGTATGTTACAGATCAAATCCCCAAAGTGTGAAAGGGGGATGAAATTTTTCCTAAGGTAAATTTGGATGTGACTACCGAAAAAGAGCTGTTGCAGATTGAGTACATTGCTTGGATTGCAGAATGGCCAAGTGAAACATGACTAGAAAGTATTCAGACCAGTGAAAAAGAGTGCATATGAGCAAAATCAGAGCACACAAGGCAACAAGGATATGAAGGAATTTAGGGACAACCAACTACAACATAAATAAATAAATAAGTGAATTGAAACAAAAATCCACTAGAGTGCATGAGGCATGCAATGAAGTTAAAATGCATATGCATTAGTAGGCATGCTGACAGTGAATGTTTGGTGCATATAAATGTTATCTTTCTTGATCTTTAAGATCGCCAGGACATATCCATTTTTATCCATAATACCCTCTCCATAGTTTCGGCCCATACCAGTCTGGTGTTTCAACCTGAAGCTCTGATACCAATCAAGCTACTTCAATCCCGCTTCTGAACTAATTTCAAATTATGATCAAATTTTTAATTAATAAAGATGCATGAAATATTCACATGCGTAGATCAATATTCAAGCTACAATATAAAATAAATGAACCATATTTCATGCACATCAATAACCAACAAGCATGCATATTATAGATACAAATTTCATAGATAAATAAATACACAGCGAAAATAAATATACAGGTAAATGAAGCAATGAAAAATAACACTTATAGTTAATGAAACAAATCACCAATTGAATGTAGACCAAGGACATTCCGCACAACCGTAGAAACTGTTGTTCCAAGTCTGAAAAAAATGTCACCCTCCAGCCAGGGCTATGATTCCACAAGGATGGTTCCAGAGTGTGACTCATTTTCCCAAACCAGTCAGCACTCAAGCTCTCATAGGATTCTCAGCACACACAAAAATCCAAGGTACACCACCTCTCTTCTACCCAGCCTAGAAAACTGAAGAGAATGGACCCCCTTCTCTACCACACAGTCCCGCGGGCTATCCACCTCCTCCCAGGGATCCAATGCATCTGGTCAATAATCTCCATGCTGGGAATCTCAAGATTCATAGCTGTGGGGAAAAATTAACACATGCCAATGCATCTCACAGATGCATGAATTAATTCATGGTTGGAATACACCAACATTCACTACTTCCAACCAAACCATGGCTCCTCTCCACATTTCATTTTTCTCTCCCCGGCCAAGATAAAAAATAATGAAGAATGAAGAGTGGGTGAATGAGTGAATGGAGAAAGAAAACAAAATGAAAGGTGTGAATCAATAAACAATGAACAATGAGACAATGAGTGAATGAGTCAAGAAGAAGCAACCCCCAAACAACTCACAAGATGGGTTTATATCTTTACTTGCAAATCAAGAACAACATGGCCTTACTCAATAAGCTTGTGTAACCACTCCTCTCCATTAAAAAATTATCGGTAGATGAAAATGTAAAATAAATACTAATCCTCTCAAGCCCCCTCTCTTATGGAATCATAGCCCCCTATAACTCTTGTCCTTGTCCAACTAGCAACCAGTGATATATTTATTATTAATATTGATCAAAACATTACATTTCCTAGGCACATTGGCCTCTTTCAATAGTTTAGGCACTCTGGCCTTTCATAGATTAACATAACACATTATTTAATACAGGGCTAAAAAACCTAAGGTATTACAAGGAATATAATCAGGGCAATGATAATGGAGAGTGATATATTATACATGTTTTATTCTTTAATTACTTCTTTTATGTTTTCAAATCTATAGTGGATTTAATAATTTGATTACTAAAAATATAATGTTTTTAGTAATTAATATTTGATATGAAATATTATTAATTTTTTGATTAGATGATATAATTAAATGTTATGTGTAAATCATATAAATATTTTTCCATTGTAAATATAGATGATATTTGAACTTTTAGTATTTTAATTTGAACTTTTACTTTAAAAAACAATATATTATTGTATTGTAAATATCAAATATTTTATATCATAATTTTAAAATATGTTTTTGTTACCGACCATTTCATATCATTATGATATCATATTATATTGTATTAGTTTTTAATTTTGAGTTGATACATACTAATTAGGGGAATATTCAGATCTAAAATGAGCCTCTTAAGTGAGTTTTTCAAAAAAACATCATTGTCCTTAAATAACTAATGCATGTGTCCCTCTCTAAACCCATATAATAATATATACTTAAGATATTACTTGACTAGAAAGTATTCAGACCATGTAACAAGAGTGAATATGAGCATAATAAGAGCACACAAGGAAACCAAGATCTAACGGAATTTAGGGACAACCAACTACAACATGAATAAATAACTAAATAAGTGAATTGAAACAGAAATACACTAGAGTGCATGAGGCATGCAATGAAGTTAAAATGCATATGAATTAGTAGGCATGCTAACAGTGAATGCTTGGTCCATATAGATGTGCATTGTGCATATGCACATGCTTGGATATGCATATAACATTCTTGTGATCTTAGAATATTCTGCTATTATGAAATAATTATGTTATGAAAATTGATTATGACTAATGATGGACTATGTTTGCAAAAAAAATGATATAGCATGGTTAAATATGTGGATGTTGTTGTTGCTTATGATTTCCATTTATGTGAAGACCCATGAGGGTGGTAGTAATGGTTTTCAAAATGATGAATAAGGAAGTATGTGAGCTTCTACAAATACCAGTTGACCAGGTAGAATCAAGTAGATTGATAACCACCATCTAGGTATGCATTTGTTGCTTCTATGTTGAAGGGAATTGAGGTAAGAAATCCCCTCAGTTAATTTTTCAATATTTAAATTGATATGTAATGGCCAAAAACATAAAGTATGTGTTACATATAAAATTACTCACCTCAATGACGACAATGGGTCGTCATTGAGNCTCACCTCAATGACGACCCATTGTCGTCATTACTAGTGTCACAAGTGTTTCATTTTTGGTTGCAAGTGTCGCAAACATCATACTGTCATATTGCCTATGTCATGTCTCTAATGATATCACAAGAACACTTAAGACACCTTCAAAGACTAGTTTAAGAAGGAGAAATCACATGACAAAGAGTACAAGGCTTTTACCATGGAAAAGACCACTTAAAAATGATTTTTGAAGGGAAACGCTCCCCTACCCACTGTCAGGGAGTGCCAATGCTCCCTACTCCTTTTTGGAGGAGTGTTGCAACACTTAGGACACCATTCTAGGGGATCGTTGGGATTTTCTGAGAGAATTTTGGGCAGCGCTCCCCTACCCATTGTCAGGGAGCACCAACGCTCCCTAACCCTCTTTGAGGGAGCGTTGCAACTCTCTGTGCACCCTTTTGGGTGAGCGCTAGTCTGTTTGAGGAAATCTTGGGTTGTTGACGAAAATCAAGGAAAAATCCCCCTCATCTCTAGAGTTACTTGGATTTGAATTTGAGGTCAAGGCTGGATCTTAGGGAGGATCTACAACTGATGGAGAAATATCCTCAACCTATCCCAAGAATCTCTAAGGTGGTTGGGTCTCTCCAAGATTATATAAGGAGGCCTTCTCATGGTAAAAAACATGGAGTTTAGAGGCATCAAAATTATGATTTCATAAGGGAGATATCAGTGAAGCATAGTTATTCTGGTGGTGGGTTATTTGAGCAAGGATCTGGACAAAGAGAGCTTGCTGAAGCTGTTGCATCTACATCTATGGTTGTAAGAAATTTTCTTTGTTTTCATTAGTATAAATATGTTCTTGGCCTCTTTCCTTTAAGTTTGTGTATGTTTCATGAACTTGTTTATTTTGATAGATCTATTATGAAGCTAATCATGGTAAAGTAGGAAGTATGTTTCATTGTTGCTTCTCATTGTATTGAAGGACCTTCTAAAGAACTTGGAGATCAAGATCACCCTAGATCGAGGAAGGAAAAACGTCGGTAAAGGTATTTACCTTTATTTATTCTTCCTCCTTGAATAGTTTATCTTCATGAAAATGAATATCAATGTCCACATTAGCACCTTTTTGTCTTGGTTATAGGAGTCTAGTATCCAAGAGGAAATCTTCTTGTCCACAGGGGTATTTTCCTGTAACAGAAATTGGTGACTCCACTAGGGAAGAAACTCCTATTTTTATTTCCTTGGTTTGTCCCTTCCCTTTTACCACCTTTCAGATCACTTTTACTGGTTTTTCATCATCCATTTACCTTATCCTACCTTCACTAGCAATTTCACCAACTTTTGTGCATTCTGGGTGAGTTTTTCTTCTTCTTTTTTACTATTTTTTGAATTTATGGGTGGCTCAATGCCTCTTTGTAGACCATAATAGAGCACCAAATCTCCCCTGTAGTGTTTTAGGGAGCATTGCAATACTTTGTGCACCCTTTCGGGGGAGCACTAGTCTCCTTTTTTAGAATTGTTTCCTTCTTTTGCTTAGTCTTTTGCAACCTGTTTTGTAGAGATGTTTACCCAGAGTCTGTGGTTGGTTTGTGAAGTTGTTTGGATTTGTTTTTGATGGTTTTTTATTCTTATCACTCCATATTGTCTTTATTGGAGCTTGAAACCTTTTTTAGAAATGTGAAATTTTCTTTTTTAGCTACTTTTTTGACAGGACAATTTTGAGTGATTTCTCTTTCTCCCTATTATTTATTGGATTCTTCTCTGCATTTTATTGTATTCCTTGAATGCTTGATTGGTTGTAGAATCCTTTATGGTTTTATTTCTTTTTAGAAAAAGTTTCTACTTGTTTTCTTTCATACATCACTGCCTTGAGTGCATGCTTTGTTTGTAGCCCTTTTGCTTCGTGTCTTTTGCATATGCATAGGAATCTGTATACATTATAATCAAACAAAGAAGATAAATGAATTTTGGCTTTTGGGTAGTGAAACTAAATTTCATTTGAAGTAGAGGAATTGAAATTTTTTTGGCTTTTTTGGGACATTGTGCATCTGTAATGATGAATGTTTTATCCTTCTCGTAGCATAGATTTCATAGAAATGAAAAGATTGCATATTCATCTCTTTGCATAATTTTTTAGTTGGTAAAAACACCATATTGTCCACGCCATTTTCCTTTTAAGTAACAACAACCTTAAAATCAAGCGCTAAACTAAAATTGATTAGACATTTTTACATTTTCTGGTAGCAAACCTACATAGTATTAGTTGTAGGGATTTGGAATAGGTGTGAAAGATAACTTTCCAAAGCTACAAACAAACATAAAACCTTATGTTAGGGAGCGGTTAAATCCAATTGCTACATTTTGTCCTCGAAATCCCTTCTCACACAAGGGTCAAACCTGAGGTTGCATTGAGACTAGCAAAGTTACTCACTCTACTTTGTTGGTCCTGTTGTAGAGATTGCGTGTATTATGGGGGTTACTTGAAGGTATACCCATAATGATTAGTGGAATCCTTTCAAGTTGATTTCGGGCCAGATACCCTTCCCTTGGGCATGGATTGGACTGTTGATTGTTTCCCCAGGCATCACTGTTGTAGTTGGTAACCTTAGTGGCCTATCTCTTTAGGGTCTTTACACAAGGTGACTGTGGAGGGGAAAGTCTTCATGGTACCTGGAATCGACGTTGGCCAAAATCAGTCGGGCTCCTTGGAGGGTATACCCACATTTATGTGTGGGAGCTTGAACCAAGGTGTATTTCCATTAAGTAGGTTGTCAATGTAGCTTTTCCACTCGATCTATTTCATCCCCTTCTTACTTTGTTCCCACGACGTTGGATTTCATCCCCAACTAATGTGCTCATTGTGAGAAGGTTTTGTTTGCTTGTTTGCTTACTAGATTTTTACCATGTGTTGTTTGTTCTCCCTAGCAGAATCTCGGTTGGATCTTTATTTTTTATGGTGTCATTTAATGGAATGACCAAAGAAGGAACCCCTTTGCCATGGAAACCTTTGTTTTTCCTTCTTACGAAAATGTTGGTCCTCCTTACATCGCTACTTTGAGCCTTCCAAGTCTCACAATTGGGTTACAAATATGTTTTTTTTCCACTACGGTGATCTCGAATGTAGGTTCTTCAGATGTAAGTACACCACCCACACATTAACCTGATGTCAACTTTTCTCCTTCTTCACCCATTAAGTAAGAACAAGAAGAAGAAGAAACAGAACAAGAAGAAGAATAAGAACCAAAAAAGGACCAAGCCTCCAACCATATTAGAAGTTGGATCCAAGCAACCAACTACTATTAATCGTACTAGGAGTGTTAATGAGGGAAAAAAGATTAAACCGAAGAATTTGAAACCCAAATTCCCTTGCAGTCTTTATAAGGGTGACCACTTTCTAAGGGATTACCCTGGTCTTCCCAATGTATTAAAAATTTGTTCCTCTATGTCATGGACCCCTGCTCGACATGCTGGTGACACCTCGTCAACTAGTGACATTAAGGTTGGTAAGAAGAAGACAACTGTCAAATTTCCTTGTATGTTATGTGAAGGTGATCATTATTCTCACTTTTTTCCTTGTATGGACGAGGCTTCTTCTCTTTTGGTAAAGCTTCAACTTCCAACTGGTTATCATAAGATTTCCCCCAACCCATCATTAGTTGGTGGAATGTTCAATACGGTTCCATCCCCGGTCAGTCTGGTTGATCAAGTGGTCAATATAATTTCATCCTCAGTTGAACCACTAACCAAAGTAGTTGATCCAATTCTGTCATCGATCAGCCCCACTTTTCATCCGAAAAGTGAAACCCAAGTGAGTGATCTAGTCTCATCATTAGTTAGTCCCACCCTTCATATGAAGAGTGACAACGTGGTCAATCCCACTCCTCCTCTGACGAGTGCCAAAGTGGTTTCTCTGATCCCTTCATCGGTCAATCCGATTGATCATGTTGTCAATCTGGTTGATCCGTTTCCACCTGTTGATTTCATTCTCCCCTTGGAGAATGAAACCCAGGTGATCAATTTTATATCATTATCCATCGATCTGAATCTCCCAATAGAGATTAAACCCTATTATTCCCATGGTTTTCTCGTTGATACATGATCTATCATGTCGGGGGGAAATACTCCTTCTCCTACGAAAACTCCTCCAAGTAGTGAGGTCATCTTTTTGATTGGGGTGTGCTAAATGGACCTTGTTTTCCCTCTCACATTCCTTTCAAGATTACAGTACATATTTGTGGTCGGGATGCTCCTCATGCTTTGATAGATGAAGGTTCATACATTAGTATTTTGTCCTCTATTTCTTGGAAAGCTTTGGGTTATCCTCAGCTTGTGTCGACTACCCAGACTTTGTTTTCTTTTAACAGAAGAACCAGTCACCCTTTAGGGATCCTTCCCCGGTTTCCCATAACTTTGGGAGGGAAAACTATCTTTATTGATGTTATGGTAGTATAGGACCCCTTGTATTTCTATTTACTCCTTGGGAAAGATTATGCCTATGCCATGAAAGTTATTATGTCCACTCTTTTTCGTGTGATATCTTTCCCGCATGATGGAAGGATGGTGACTATTGATCAAGTTTCGTTTGTTTTCCCTGACTTGAACATCAACTCAATGACCTCCCTAAATGGGTCTTATAGGCAGTTGGTATCACCCCTGCCATAGGTCAATTATGTGGCGTTATATCCAATGACTTCAACTTCAGATGACTTGGATCTGATAGTTGACATGGTGGTCTATTCAGTAGGGCTATTGGAGCCTCGTATCCTTACCCCTGTCGCGGCCCATGACATGTGTTCCTTCTAGAGAATTCTTCTTCCATCTAGTGAAGATCTCTTGGAAGCCATGACTGAGTTTTATCCCTTGACATGGTGTCCTTCTAGAGCATTATTCTCTTGGAAGCCATGATCAAGAAGAGTTAACGAGCATAGTTTCTCTTCTTTGTGGAAAGCTCGTTAAAAAATGAAACAGAATCTTTGAGCATAGTTTTCCTCTCTGTGGAAAGCTTGTTAAAAAATGAAACATAAATCTTGGGATTGAACCTAGATCCTTGAGCATAGTTATTTTCCTGTGTCAAGCTTGTTAAAAAATGAAACAGTCACCTCTCTTGTCAAGTCAAGTCTTTCGCTAGATCTCGTAGATGTTGAGTCAAGTCTTTCGTTAGGTTTCATATTTGAACCTTCATTTCATCTACCTGTATCCTTTTTCTCCATCTAGTATAGAAATTGGTGACAAAATCAAAGTCAGTGAATGAATTGAAGCTTGGGGGGGCATGTCTCTAGCCTTTTATTATCATTCTGGAGTTATGCTGCTAGGTTTTCAAGACGGGGGAAAAGTACCAACCATCCGTGGGTATCCCAACCTTTGGAAATTACATTGGGAATTTACAAGAATACTTTAATTTTGTTTCAAGCTTGTGTCAAAAATGAAACCAATAACGAGCATGGTCTCAAATCTTTCTCACGCCCGAAAATACATGAGAATGTAACCGAGTAGAGTTTTATCACTTTTTCGTACTCGTAAAGTTTATATGAAAAAGGAACCCCCTAGAGTCATCTTTAATCTCTTTTCAGACTCTCTAAACATGAAAATATTGTTGAGTGATCTTGCTTCCTTTCGCACTCGTTAAAAGGTTTGAAAGGGTGTCTTTCAAGTGATAATTTATCTCTTTTTCGGCCTCGCAAGACTAACATTACGAAAAAGGACCACATTGGAATTTTCTTTAAGTTCTTTTCAGACTCTCTAAACATGAAACATCACCGAGTTTACCTTCTCTGGACTTGTTAAAAAATCATACATTAAAGGGCACATACGGGACCGAAACCCTTACTTCTTCTAGTTCGTTAAACAAATGAAGAGGGACTTACCGAAGGTGAGTTATATGGAGCATGTGTTACCCTCCTCAAGCTTGTTAAATCAAAAAGAGGTACTCGTCTATCTGGATGGGGATAGAATTGAAGGAATCAAGCCAAGTAGTTTTTTAGAACATTACCAGTAACTCTTATGGTCACCCTTGAACACGACACTTTGTCTTTGCATACATTTTAATCCATTGAATATATGCACTGAGGGTAAAATCATGAATCTGGGTAACACTTTCGTGACAATCGGGTCTCCAAAATTTCTAGCGGCAATTTTTCGGCCGAACAAATGTTTCTTTCGGCCGAAATATTTTTCGACCGAAAATTTTCACGTTAAATTTAACGGTGCCCTCGAAATTCATGTACAATGTTTTTTGGATGAATTATTTTCCTGTGGTAAGCATATTTCGGCCGAAATACTTTTCGGCCGAAATGTTTATTTTTAACAGATTCCGTTAAAAATTAGGTTTCGGTCGAAAGAATATTTCAGTCGAAAACTTGAAAATGAGACTGTTTGCAGGAAACTGCAAATTCTCTCCATCTTACTTCATCTTTGGAAGTAGCAGACTCCTACAAATACTTAGAATTTAGTTTGAGAATTGATACCAACATTTTTAAAATTGAATCTTCTTTCATTGGGTATAATTTGTTTTCATTTTCATTGTTTTTATCTAATTTTATTTAATTTTATAAAAAAATCACTGCATAATATTTTTAGGTGAGATTATGATTCGGTGAAATGAAAAATCCATATCTC
>JASDQU010279142.1:0-14706 GCA_032191745.1 Picea mariana
TGCGTACCAAGGAGAGTTTAAGAATACCTCTTTTACATTTGGAGTCACCTTCTATTCCTACTAGTCAATTGCAGACAAAAAATTAATGTCTAGAGTATGAAAATTGGATTCAGCCATTAACTTGGCCAAACCCTGACCTTTGATCAGTTTAGTGGGTTTTATTTCAATGTCATATTCTAGAATAACTGCAATCCACTTTCCTCTCCTGCCATCTGGATTATCGCGAGTCAATATATCCTTTACCACTGCATTTGGAATATAAGCAATTGTGTGGGAATGGAGAATATAGAATCTAAAATACTTTATGGTTTTTACCAGAGAAAAATCTTGTTTCTCCATCAATGCAACATCTCTCAAAGATTTGTTGAAAAAGGATATGGGTTGTTCATATCCTTTGATGTTTTTCCGCAATAGTACTGTCGTGATGGTGTGTTTAGATGCAAAAGAGAAAAGGTAAAAGTGTTTAGTATAATCTGGGTTGATCAAAACTGGGGCTTGGGTGAGTGTGTCTTTCACCTACTCAAATGATTGTTTGGACTCAATGTTCCATCTGATTTTTGTGTCTTTTCTCAACATATTTGTGATGTTCCTAAGAAGTTTGGCCAAGTTGGGTATGAATGTTTTGAGGAAATTTATTTTTCCAATGAATGATTGTATCTCTTTGATGTTCCTAGATGTTCCACCTTCTGGATGGCTTCTATCTTATTGGGATCTATTTTAACTCCATCCTTAGAGATTATGTGTCCCAAAAACTTGCCTTCCTCTAAACCGAAAAAGTATTTTCTTTGGATTCAATGAAATCCCAAACTTTTTTCACTTCTCAAACACGCGTTTGAGATGTTGCAAGTGTTCCTCGTCAGATTTGGAGTAGACAGTCACATCATCCAAATATATGACTATAAATCCTCCAAGTTCATCCAAAAAATAAATATCGATTGCTCTTTGGAAAGTGGCACCAGCGTTCATCAAGCCAAAGGGCATCTTCACATACATGAAGGTTCCCCAGGGTGTTGTAAAGGTTGTTTTCTCATGATCATCTAGGTGAACATGAACCTGGTTATAACCTAAGAAATCATCTAGTAAGGAGATCCTACTAGCCCCAACTACCTTTTGTAAGATGTGGTCCATATTAGGAAAAGGGTAATTGTGTTTGAGGGAAACCTTGTTCAGATTTCTGAAATCAATGCAAAGCCCGATTTCACCAGTTTTCTTCCTGGTAGGAACCAGGTTAGAAACCCATTTGGAAAATCTCAAGGGGACTATAATTTTGGCATCATACATTTTTTTTATTTCCTTTTCTATCAGGGGAAGCAACTTGGGTTTGATTCTCTTAAGTTTCTACCTGAAAGGTTTGTGTTCTTCTTTTATTGGGATCTGATGTTGTATGATACTTGTGCCATAACATTTTAAGTCCTCATAACCCCAAGAAAAAACATCTAGATATTCCTTAAATAGTTCAATGCATTTGCGTTTTTTCTCAGGGGGTAGAGATTTGGAAAGTTTTATCATCTTGGGTTTTTCTTCTGCTCCTATGTTACACTCTTCGACCTCTTTACCACTAGCTTCAATATTTTATTTTTTCACTACATCGTTAAAATCGAACAAGTCTTCTAGCGAAACTAAACCTCTGGTTAACAAATTATTTTTCAACTGTAAAATACCAGACTCTACCTCCTTTTCTTTAAATTCATTCGAGTCTACTTTATTTACACTACCATTTTCAAAAACAGATTTATTTACATTATCATCATCATTCTCTAAATCTATATTTGTACATTTGAAATCATTCTTACACTGTAGGAAGTCTTCCATTTGATCGTCATTCCCAAAGACCTGCCAGTATCTGATGTTCTATGGAATGGTTGGTCTTCACTTCACCTCTACCATGTATTGGCGAGTGGGACGAAAAGGTATTTTTCTTGTAGCTATTGATGTGGCCAACCCGTCTGCTAGCATTTTTTTTCCCCTGGGCATTACCTGCAAGTCAATTTTAGTAAAACATTGAAGGGCATTCAAAACATCATTCCTGTAAGCTCTAAGTCTGGGATGTTTTTCTGCATACTCACCTTTAATTTTCTTAATAATCAATTCATAATAACCTCTTACCATAATATGTTTGGCACCAACCTTCTACAATAGTTTCATGCCTAACATCAAAGCTTCGTACTCAGCTATGTTGTTAGTGCATTGGAAATTTAGTTTTTAAGAATGTCTCTCTGAATACCTCGATTTGTGATTATGCAAGCAAACTCCAGCTCCAACTCCCCCCTTTCTCATAGCTCCATCAAAATCCATGCTCCAAAAGTTTGCTGGCAGTTCCTCACTTTCCACAGTTGCAGTATTTCTTATCTTAGTGATTGTTTTATCTTCTTTTAGATCAGGTGTATCATCTTCCAGCTGAGCGATTTGTTCTTCCAAGTCACCATCATTGTACAAAATGAAAGAATCTAGATCAGAGTGTGTAGAGTATAGTGGGAAATTGTGTGGCTTTTCCTGACTATTGACCATATATGTTGGTACAATTATTTGCATAATATATTACCAAACATAAATTATCAACCAGGATTCATAATCAGTAGAGATGATGCACTATATGTGTCGATAATAGATACGTTCCTACGTCTGATGAGTATAGCTCAATCAAGAAACATAACACTCTATTTTCACAATTCAAAGATAACACTCTTCACGCAATTCAAAAATTAGAAAGAATAACTCATAAACAAGCATATGATCTAAAGTTCTTGCTTAGGAGAAGGCGTCCTTGTCAATGGAAGATAACAATTAAGGGAGTGCTTCATGACCTATTTCTTCAAATTTCTTGTTTTTCCTTAAGTTGTTAAAAATGATGCATTCGTGCTTTATCATTACCTATCTATTTTAAGACCACCATTTCACAAGGATGATCAATTAAGTGATCTTTTTAATAGTATTTGAAACTGAATGTTAGTTCCAAACTATTTTATTTATAGCTGATAATTCAACTTTTGATATTTTCCCTAAATTTTCTATGAAATATGGTTTCAATTAGTTATTAGGTCACACCACTCTTTTGTTTTTCATTATTTCTTGATCTCATCATCGAAGCARYTGGTCCTTCATACTCTYGTATGCATTAARMRTTATATTTTAAACCTGAGTATGGATATATTYTTAACCCTGTTACRCACATGGATTCACTGGAAGTATTCTTATACTTGAAGGACATTTTCTTTTGTTCAATTAGAGTAGGATAGGTAAATAAATAAATAAATGTTGCACATAAGTACAATGCAATGTATCTTTCATATTTTTCATAGATGGGAATGTCAAAAGCTAACAAAGAAATCAGTTTAAGATCTTTTGTTCCTATAGTAGATTTTTTCTAAAAAGTTATGATAATTTTGTTTGGAATCTTATGAGAAGGGAATCTCTTCATCCTCCAAATGCACACATAATAATGGAAGGGTTTCAAAAGTGGATAAGGCATCCTTGTCAATGAAAGATAACAATTAAGGGAGTGCTTCATGACCTATTTCTTCAAATTTCTTATTTTTCCTCAAGTTGTTAAAAATGATGCATTCGTACTTTATCATTACCAATCTATTTTAAGACCACCATTTCACAAGGATGATCAATTAAGTGATATTTTTAATAGTATTTGAAACTAAATATTAATTCCAAACTATTTTATTCATAGCTAATAATTCAACTTTTGACATTTTCCCTAAATTTTAATTAGGGAAAATGTTCTATTGGTTTGTTTTTAGTAGATGTTCGCAACCCTCTAAGAAGCCTTTTTTTAGCATCTCACATTGTTTGCATGAGTCCATGCAAAACCTTAGGCATGGGGGAGTGGTTGTTGAAACCTTCATATTCTTTTGCAACTTCTGTCGACAAGGCCAAATCAACATGTTCAGTGCTGGGATTTGATAGTCATTTCCAGAATTCTAGTACTGCATAATTGCATTCATCTGGTACTACAAACAATGTTTTCCTCTGTGTTCATTTGGTACTGTGGAGGAGGTCTACGTTATTTCGGAACTAAACCACAACCCTGCACTCATTCGGTACTCAAGTGATCCGGTATTGGTAATAAGGTGTTTGTAGCTCTAATCATATATTCAATTTTTGTTGCTCGATTTAAGTACTAGGACATATAAATTCAACATTTTTCATTTTATTAAAGAAATTAGACTATTATGCAGTAAACATATGGTTACTCTCAATCATTGCGCAATTCCTACCATGAATTTTTGAAAACCCTCGTATACATCTCCTCGTATAGAAATCATTCATCATGTCACTTTGTTTCTGCCTTGTCCTGTGCTTAACATCATTTTCACTTCAGGTAATTGGAGGTATGAGATAATCTCTTCATGCTCTTTCTATCAAGGATCATGTAAGTCTGGTGTTGAATTGTTTTTACTCTCATGTGCATCTTCCTCCTACATTTCTACACTCAACCCCAAATGAATCATCCTTGCTATCCTTTAAGAAGATATTTTCACATTTATCTCTATATTATAATGGGTGCACTTGTCTTATTACCTCATCATTTTGAAAAAGTGATTGCTAATTGAAATATCCATTGAAAAATGGTGAAACTGTTATGTATAATACTGACCTAGTTGATTCAACAAGTTCTTATCCAAGCTTATTTTTACAAGTTTCTATTGGAGGTATTGATGAAAACCTCATGTGGTGGACCACCCTTGCAAAACCTCAATGAACTTGTATAAGAACCCTAATAGGATTAACTAGAGGGACCTCTTAGTTATTATCCGAGATGTTCCATTATACATTGAATAGCTGAGATTTAAGTTGAATGTGGATGATGTCACCCTTGGTATAATTGCAAACAATTAATTATGTGCCTAATAAATCTAAAACACTCTCATACCACATGTCTTCCTTATACTCTAAAACTGTCAATGAGTAGTATACATAATTCTAAATATTTTGAGTAATATAATAAAAAGGAACTATCAAGAAGTACAAGTAAACCCGCCGGGGTACTAAACAGGCCTGCTGGAAGTGGGGCCATGCTTGTATGGTACTAAGGTAAACCCGTCGGGGTACTGCACAGGCCTGCTGGCAGCAAGGCTATGTCGGGTAAAGGGAGTTGATAAAAATAAAGTGACACACTTAAAACTGAACAAAAACCCTTGGGTCTCATTCTGAAGCATTATCAAGTCAAGGCTAGCAGATGACTTTTATATCTCTTAGTTGATATTCTTAAAAACCTTCAAGTATCCACTTTAGAGTTCTATCTTTAAAATAAATAGGTTTGCATGAGAAGTGGGACCCTCAGTATATGTAATTCACCTTACCTAAACAAGAAGAGCTTCATCTCTAAAAACTTGGATAAGAAACGAGTTAATCATCTTGGGATGTATTCTCTTATGTGTCTCTCTCTTCAAATGAGCTCTACAACTATTCTATATCACTTTTACTTTAAAAGGTAATCTATCCAAGGAGGCCTATTAGTCAAAGTCATTTTGAAAACTCTTGGCCACTTTCCAATAATCAAATTAGAGTCACATTCAACCCTTTCTCCTAACTTTGATCGAAAACAGATTGCATAAGAGGTCACTTATGATTAAAGCATGGTTTGTTTAGTTTTCTTGAGTTAAAATGATTAAATGTTTGATTTTGCATGATCCTAATCATTTGAATCTTAAGCAACATTGATCTGGTACTTCTTGGGTGTCTAATCTAGCACCATCACCTATTTTGTGTTAATCTAGTACTCGTGGCTACAACTGTGCTAATCCGGTACTAAAACCCTACCTACAGGATTCTAGTACCAACATTCCGGTACTGGTTTTGTTACCTCAATTTTCGGGACGATGAAGATGAATCTCAAAATATGGGGACATGGGTTTTCTCCAGCAATTTGTTTTCATGCAGACTTGTGTTCCAGAATCTCCATATCACACATGTGTGGACCTCTAGTGCAAGGGGAATGATTCAGCCTAAAAATCGTCAAATATTTCTAAACTGTCATATTGCGCCTTGCGTTTCGTGTAGCTGGAAGAATATCTTACAAAACCATCCAATGGGTGTTTAGAAACTGTATCCATATACACAACCCATAAACAGTTTCTCAAAATTCATAACGGATAGAGAGATATCGAAGGCTCTTTAACCCAAATTTGTGATATTTGGTGAAAAACCCAGATTTTGTGCATAAACAGTTTGAATGAATTCTAAGTTGGGGGATTTGTTCTGATCCATTCCCATTGAATTTCCGTATAAATATGAAGGAAGGAGTACTTAGAGGGAAGTAAATGTTATGTTGTATTACTAGTTCTTGAAGGAAGGGAATTCCATATTGTTATGTTGATGTATTGGCTTGTGAACATATTTTTTTTATAAGTCTCTTTGTTGGAAAGTAATATGAATTGCAGTTGTTGATCTTGTGCATTTTTGAAACCTACTATCCTATGAGTTTTTCCAGCTTCCATGTTGGAATCTGTAAGGGCCCATCGTTCTAACGTGGTAAGCTTGTTGTAAAATATAGCGTAGTTTTTATTCTTGTACATGTTTGTTTTAGTCCTATACCTATGTAATGCTTGTTCTTAGCTTGATTTCTTATCTGAATTAGAAATATTCTGAATGTAAGTGGTGAAGTGTGAGTAATGTTCAGTGTGTTATTGCTGCTATAACAAATCTGGTGCACCATAGTTTTAGGAATTTTATATAGCTTGTTGTCAGAAATATGCATGATAGGATAGGTTTAACAATCTTTGAAGTGTGATTATTTACATTTATGAATTTGAGTTAATTTTCAAAATTTGTTGAGAGTTGTAACATGCGTTAGCCAAGGAGCCATTCGAGAATTCCATCTCTTGTATTATGTGAACCAGTAAATGGATTATGCTCCTGCTATATACGCTAGATAGTTCTTTTTCAAGGCTTCAAGATTTGATTGAGTGTGAGGAATTAGATATGGATTTCTTTCAAGTTATTATTGAATTAAGTTGTTACAGAAAATGAGATTAGATCTCCATCTCTCACCCTGCATGCACCTACAATAGAGTGTCTTCCTCTACCTATTATTTCTTCTAAAATTGATTGATGCTTTCTTTTGAGAATATGCAGCATGTTAATTGTTGTTAGTTTAGTTTCTCTAGGAGATAGAATCAAAGTTCATATTTTCCTTTCATGAGCCATCAATGAACAGGTCCATCACCTAAGCAAGAACTTTAGATCAGATGCATGTTTATGAGTTTTTCTTTCTAATGTTTGAATTGCATGAAGAGTGTTATCTTTGAAGTGTCAAAATAGAGTGTTATGTTTCTTGATTGAGCTATACTCATCAGACATATGAACCTATCTATTATTGGCACATATAGTGCATCAACTCTACTGATTACGAATCCTGGTTGATAATTTATGTTTGGTAATATGTTATGCAAATAATTGTACCAACGTTTTGGCACCGTTGTCGGGTAGTTGTAAATGATAATAGGTAGTATTTGGACTAGATTTCTTTAATGGTTTTGGATTATTTTTATGGATGACCTAAGGGTAGAGAGAAGACAGTAAGACATGTGGGAAGAGCCCACACATCCACTTTGGTGGGGTTTCTCCAAAGTTAGGTTGTCCTCTCTTTTTTTAATGCAAGTGTGTTTTTCCTTCCTTTATGCAAAATTGTGTTTTCATGATGGGCTAACTTGTGTGAACAGATAACCTGGTGATAGCAGGATCCTAGTAATGCAAGGAGTTCAAGTTTGGTTTGTTTTATTGCAAATAGTTTTAATTTATTAGTTTTAAGATTCAAATCTTTTAAGATAACTCATGTTTGGGGTGTCGTAAGAACCCCCGAGTACTAAGTTGTGTTGTGAGACAGGGATCATTAACCAGCTAGAGTAATTCAAGGATGATAAAGAGATTGAAGAATGTTCCTCCAAGAACTTTCCCACATTCTAGCAGCAGTTGGGATATCCACCTCTTAGGAAGAGCATATCTTGACAGTAGTCAAGAATTTAGTTTTCTCTCCACAACAAGATTTAGAAGTCCCTTCGGATTCCTATTGTCAATTTGTTGAGGAGACTCAAGAATCATGGATAGAATTCAATGGAGAGAAACCATTGGAACATAATATCAAGGATTTCTTAGCATGCCTCTCAGCAGACCCTGTATGTACCCCAAAGACCAATCATCTTGAAGAAGACAATCTGCATAGCATGGAAAAGGAGGGCATGTTGTGTGACATAAACAAAGAAGAGAAATGAGAATATCTTGATCATATTGAAAGATGGTTTCAATTAGTTATTAGGTCACACCACTCTTTTATTTTTCATTATTTATTGATCTCATCTTCGAAGAATATGGTCCTTCATAATCTCATATGCATTAAAAGTTATATTTTAAACTCGAGTATGGATATATTTCTAACCCTGTTACGCACATGGCTTCACTGGAAGTATTATTATACTTGAAGGACATTTTCTTTTGTTCAATTAGAGTAGGATAGGTAAATAAATAAATAAATGTTGCACATAAGTACAATGCAATGTATCTTTCATATTTTTCATAGATGGGAATGTCAAAAGCTAACAAAGAAATCAGTTTAAGATCTTTTATTCCTATAGTAGATTTTTTTCTAAAAAATTATGATAATTTTGTTTGGAATCTTATGAGAAGGGAATCTCTTCATCCTCCGAATGCACACATAATAATGCAAGGTTTTCAAAAGATGATAAGGAATCCTTGTCAATGGAAGATAACAATTAAGGGAGTGCTTCATGACCTATTTCTTCAAATTTTTTCTTTTCCCTTAAGTTGTTAAAAATGATGCATTCGTGCTTTATCATTACCTATCTATTTTAAAACTACCATTTCACAAGGATGTTCAATTAAGTGATCTTTTTAACAGTATTTGAAACTGAATGTTAATTCCAAACTATTTTATTCATATCTAATAATTCAACTTTTGACATTTTCCCTAAATTTACTCTTTGTAAGCATGAATAAAAATCTAGTTTTAATTGGTTCTATTGGTTTGTTTTTAGCAGATGTTTGCAAACCTCTGAGAAGACTTTTTTTTAGCATCTCACATTGTTTGCATGAGGCCATGCAAAACATTAGGCATGGGGGAGTGGTTGTTGAAACCTTCATACTCTTTTTCAACTTCCGTTGGTGAGGGAAAATCAACATGTTCAGTGCTGGGATTTGATAGTCATTTCCAGAATTCCGGTACTGCATAATTGCGTTCATCCGGTACTACAAACAATGTTTTCCTCTGCGTTCATTCAGTACTGTGGAGGAGGTCTACGTTATTTCGGTACTGAACCACAACCCTATGCTCATCCGGTACTCAGGTGATCTGGTATTGGTAATAAGGTGTTGGTATCTCTAATCACATATTCAAGTTTTGTTGGTCGATTTAAGTACTAGGACATATAAATTCAACATTTTTTGTTTTATTAAGGAAATTAGACTAATTATGCGGTAAACATATGGTTACTCTCAATCATTTCATGCTCCCTACCATGAATTTCTTCCAGCCCTCGTATACATCTCCTCGTATAGAAGTCATTCATCCTGTCACTATGTTTCTGCCTTGTCCCATGCTTAACATCATTTTCACTTCAGGTAATTGGAGGTATGAGCTAATCTCTTCATTCTCTTTCTATCAAGGATCATGTAAGTCTGGTGTTGAATTGTTTTTACTCTCATGTGCATCTTCCTCATACATTTTTACACTCAACCCTAAATGAATCATCCTTGCTATCCTTTAAGAAGATATTTTCACATTTAGCTCTAAATGATAATGGGTGCACTTGTCTTATTACCTCATCATTTTGAAAAAGTGATTGCTAATTCAAATATCCATTGAAAAGTGGTGACACTGTTATGTATAATACTAACCTAGTTGATTCGACAAGTTCTTATCCAAGTTTATCTTTACAAATTTCTCTTGGACGTATTGATGAAAACCTCATGTGGTGGACCGCCCTTGCAAAACGTCAATGAACTTGTATGAGAACCCTAATAGGATTAACTAGAGGGACCTCTTAGTCATTATCCAAGATGTTCCATTATACATTGACTAGCTGAGATTTAAGTTGCATGTGGATGATGTCACCCTTGGGATAATTGCAAATAATTAATTATGTGATTAATAACTGTAAAACACTCTCGTACCACCTGCCTTCCTTATACTCTAAAACTGTCAATGAGCAGTATACATAATTCTAAATCTTTTGAGTAATATAATAAAAATGAAGTATCAGAAAGTACAAGTAAACCCGTCGGGCTACTGAATAGGCCTGCTGACAATGGGGCCATGCTTGTATGGTACTAAGGTAAACCCGTCGGGGTACTGAATAGGCCTTCTCACAGCGAGGCTATCCCGGGTAAAGGGAGTTGAAAAACATAAAGTGGCACACTTAAAACTGAACAACAACCCTTGGGTCTCATTCTGAAGCGTTATCAAATCAAGGCTAGGAAATGACCTTTATATCTCTCAGATGATATTCTTAAGAACCTTCAAGTATCCACTTTAGAGTTCTATCTTTAAAATAAATAGGTTTGCATGAGAAGTCGGACCCTCGGTATATGTAATTCACCTTACCTAAACAAGAAGAGCTTCATCTCTAAAAATTTGGATAAGAAACAAGTTAATCATCTTGGGATTTATTCTCTTATGTGTTCCTCTCTTCAAATGAGATCTAAAACTATTCTATATCACTTTTACATTAAAAGGTAATCTATCTAGGGAGGCCTATTAGTCAAAGTCATTTTGAAAACTCTTGGCCACTTTCCAATAATCATATTAGAGTCACAGTYAACCCTTTCTCCTAACTTTGATCAAAAACAKATTGGATAMGACTTAACTTTAGGGATTTCTTGATCGAGTGAAGAGTATCATCAATTGTGAAATTTTGAAGATCATTGTTGCATGAGGACATGCAATGACTTAAGCATGGGGGAATGTTGAGTCTCCATTTCGACACTTCTAATACCCTCTATTACCCCCTATCCGAGCCTATTTTACCTATGTTATGAGTATAAACTTGATCGTTACCTCCATAGATACATTTAATGACCATGTTCATGTGCATAAGAGGTAACTTATGATTAAAGCATGGTTTGTTTAGTTTTATTGAGTTAAAACGATTAAATGTTTGATTTTGCATGATCCTAATCATTTGAATCTTAATCAGCATTGATATGGTACTTCTTGGGTGTCTAATCCGGCACTAGCACCTGTTTTTTGCTAATCCAGTACTCATGGCTACAACTGTGCTAATCCGGTACTAAAACCCTACCTATAGGATTCTAGTACCAACATTTCGGTACTGGTTTTGTTACCTCGATTTTCGGGCCAATGAAGATGAATATGAAAATATGGGGACATGGGTTTTGTCCATCAATTTGTTTTCATGCAGAATCATGGTCCAGAATCTCCAGATCGCACACGTGTGGAGATCCATCTCAGGGGGAATGATTCAGCCTAAAAATCGTCAAATATTTCTAAACTATCATATTGCGCCTTGAGTTTCATGCAGCTGGAAGAATATCTTACAAAACCATCCAATGAATTTTTAGAAACTATATCCATCTACACAACCCATAAATAGTTTCTCAAAATTTATAACGGATAGAGAGATATCGAAGGCACCTTAGCCTGAATTTGTGATATTTGGTGAAAAACCCAGATTTTGTGCATAAACAGTTTGAATGAATTCTAAGTTGGGGGATTTGTTCTGATCCATCCCCATTGAATTTCCTTGTATAAATATGAAGGAAGGAGTACTGAGAGGGGAGGAATTGTTATGTTGTACTACTAGTTCTTGAAGGAAGGGAATTCCATCTTGTTATGTTGATGTATTGGCTTGTGAACATATATTTTCTATAAGTCTCTTTGTTGGAAAGTAATATGAATTACAGTTGTTGATCTTGTGCATTTTTGGAACCTACTATCCTGTGAGTTATTCCATCTTCCATGTTGGAATCGGGAAGGGCCCACCATTCTAACGTGGTAATCTTGTTGTAAAATATAGCTTAGTTTTTATTCTTGTACATGTTTGTTTTAGTCTTGTACCTATGTAATTCTTATTGTTAGCTTGATTTCTTATCTGAATTAGAAATATTCTGAATGTAAGTGGTTAAGTGTGAGTAGAGTTCAGTGTGTTATTGCTGGTATAACAAATCTGGTGCACCATAGTTTTAGGAATTTTATTTAGCTTGTTGTCAGAAATATGCATGATAGGATAGGTTTAACAATCTTTGAAGTGTGATTATTTACGTTTATGAATCTAAGTTAATTTTCAGAATTTGTTGAGAGTTGTAACATGCATTAGCCAAGGAGCCATTCAAGAATTCCATCTCTTGTATTACATGAACTAGTAAATGGGTTATGCTCCTGGTATATAAGCTATACAGTTCTTTTTCAAGGCTGGGAGATTTTACTGAGTGTGAGGAATTAGATATGGATTGCTTGCAAGTTATTATTGAATTAAGTTGTTACAGAAAATGAGATTAGATCTCCATCTCTCACCCTGCATGCACCTACAATGGAGTGTCTTCCTCTACCTGCTATTTCTTCTAAAATTGATTGATGCTTTCTTTTGAGAATATGCAGCGTGTTAATTGTTGTTAGTTTAGTTTCACTAGGAGATAGAATCAAAGTTCATATTTTCCTTTCATGAGCCATCAATGAACAGGTCCATCACCTNGATGCTTTCTTTTGAGAATATGCAGCGTGTTAATTGTTGTTAGTTTAGTTTCTCTAGGAGATAGAATCAAAGTTCATATTTTCCTTTCATGAGCCATCAATGAACAGGTCCATCACCTAAGCAAGAACTTTAGATCATATGCTTGTTTATGATTTTTTCTTTCTAATTTTTGAATTGCGTGAAGAGTGTTATCTTTGAAGTGTGAAAATAGAGTGTTATGTTTCTTGATTGAGCTATAATCATCAGGCATAGGAACCTATCTGTTATCAGCACATATAGTGCATCAAATCTACTGATTATGAATCCTGGTTGATAATTTATGTTTGGTAATATATTATGCAAATAATTGTACCAACAATATACTTCATCAGAGTCTCTATGTACAGTCTTCTCTGTTGTTCGAATACTGGGACGGTGGCATGGGACATATCTAGTTGCAGGGTTCCTTTCAACTTAGCTCCCTAGAATCTTGATAGTAACATATCATATTTTGGGGGAATTTCTACAACCACAATGTCCATCACCATACTTTTCATTGGGATTTGAGCCAGGGTGATGCATAAATCTTTGATCATCCCTATACATTTGAGCTTGCTAGAGTCAAAAGAATGAAAATCCTTGTAGGGTCTGGTGACCTCAAGTACCAACTTTTCCATCACAACTTTGGGCATCAGGTTCTGAGAGGCGCCCGAATCGAGCATAACATTGTGTAATATCAAGTCTTGGATATTCAGGTTGATGTAAAAAGGGGAAACGACATTGTTATCAGTTTAACCATCAACTTTAGGACCAAACATGAGCTCAAGTTGATCATCAACAAGATTTACCGTGTTCGAGTGATTTGTTGACCCGACATTCAAAGCCTTTGTACCTATCTCTGGTTCAATGCTTAAATCTTTAATCACCTACGACTTGTAAGAATTCTTGCTCATCATCTCAGAAAGGGGAATGGGAATATTCAGTTTAGCTAGTTCTCCTTCAAGGATGAAAGTAGTGGAAGCTTTGCTTAGGCTCTGCACTTTTAGTTTATCCATCAGAGTCCTATGGGTGGAAGTACTTGGTTGACTAGTTGACGAAACCTCAGTCTGATTTGATCTTTGTAAAATTTCAAGGTTTCTTCTTGCAGAAGATTCGACATTATTCCTCTGAGGGAATTTCTTGGGAGAAGTTTCTGAGGTTTTCTTGGTTTCGAATATTCTCTTTGTTTCGGTAGCCTCCGTTGCTTCAACAACCTTCTTTGGAGAGTTTTCATTTTCCCTCTTGCTTCTTAGGTTATACTTCATGTGGACCTCCATTATAGCATTTTCAAAGGCCTATTGTTCTATTTCCTCTGCTTCATCATTTACCTCTGTTTTTGAAAGGAGAAAAATATTATGCTCCTCCTAAGTAAGAAAAATGGATTCATCATCTTCAACGCCCATGAGGTTTATATGACTGTCTTCTAATTCTTCGATTATCTCCACACCTTCATCGGTGAAATTTTCCTGGAGGGGTGGTCTGATCTGTTGATCAAGCCCCCTCGGTTCTCTTTGATCTCTAGGATCTCTCTGCCTGATATAGGTGGGATTTCTTCTGAAGTTCGGATTATGAATCTGAGGAGCATATTGGTTTTCCCTGGGTGGATTTTTGTCGGCTGTAGTAAGTCTCTCCATAATTCTCTCCATAGCTATGGTTAGGGAATCTAGTTTGGAATCTGAAGAGGAAGTGGAAGGATTTTACTTAGTCGTGACCCTTATTTCTATTCTCTTCCTGGCTCTTCTAGCTAAAATACTTGCTTCCACGCTTACAACACTTTTCTGCATGTCTTTCAGAGTAGCAGGATTTCTTTCCCTTAGTTGATATGACATGTCAGCGTCAAATACATCGAGGAATTTTATCAATGCCAAACCTTGAGGTGGTTTGATATCAGTTGGAATTGCATTGTAAAGGTTGTTGAAATGAGTGCAGTAATCTTGCACTGTCTCTCCATGGTTCCTTGTGATATTCTTATATTCTAATAGGATATGGAGGGGATTTTTCTTTACCTCCCATC
>JASDQU010279144.1:0-10592 GCA_032191745.1 Picea mariana
AATTGAAGTCATTTTAACAACAAGAGAAAATATTTCATCAAAATATATACCTTTCTTTTGTGCAAACCCCTTTACAACAAGTCTAGCCTTGTACTTCTTTTTTCTTTCATCTTCTTCATTCAACTTGTAAGCCCATTTATTCGGAAATGTTCTTTTTC
The DNA here is from genome assembly GCA_032191745.1 of Picea mariana. Taxonomy (NCBI): domain Eukaryota; kingdom Viridiplantae; phylum Streptophyta; class Pinopsida; order Pinales; family Pinaceae; genus Picea; species Picea mariana. The sequence continues at coordinate 159 of JASDQU010279144.1, forward strand.
CTACAGGTAACTGAACCAAGCCCCAAGTCTAGTTATTTACCAAGGAATCCATTTCCTCTTTCATGCCTTTCTCCCATTTCTTTTTAGTGTCTACCTGCATTTCCTCTTCATAACATTTTGATTCACCAGAATTAGTCAACAATAAATAATACAATGAAGGAGAGTATCATTCAAGGGGTCTACTTAACCTCCTAGATATTCTAACAACACTTGCAAGAGTTTGAGGTACCTGCTGATAATGTTGTTTTACATTTTGATTTTCTGGTACCTTTGGAATTTCTTTTTCAGTGATCTCATCAAGTACTTTATATTCTGGTTTTTCTTTTTCCTGTTTCTTTCCCTGCAAATGATCTTTGTACATGACCTTCTCATTTAATATGACATATCTACTCCTAACGATTTTGTTATTTTCATAGTCCCATAAGCGATAACCAAAATCATTAACACCGTATCCAATAAAGGTACACTTCTTGGATTTTGCCTCAATATTTCTTCTATTTTCTTTATAAATATGGACAAATGATTCACAACTGAAAGTCTTCAAAAAAGAATAGTTTACCTTTTTACTTGTCCATGCCTCCTCTAGAATTCTACATCCAAAGAGCTTGAAGGTCCTCTGTTTATTAAGTAAATAGCAATATTTGCAACATCTGCCTAGAACTATAAGGGCAAACCAGCATGCAATCTCATACTCCTTGCATGCTCCAAGATTATCTTGTTCATCCTTTCTAACACACCATTTTCTTGTGGTGTTCCTAGAACTGTCTTCTCTATACGAATCCCATGGTATGAATAGTAATCATCAAAATCCTTGCTGCAATATTCACCTCCATTGTCTGATCTGAGACACTTCAACCTTTTTCCTATCTCATTCTCAACCAAATCTTTCCATTTCTTAAAAGTATCAAAAACATCAGATTTTTGTCAAATGCAATAAAACCAAGTTTTTCTAGTTGCATCATCAATAAAAGTAACATAATAACGAGAGACACCAAGAGATGATACCTGAGCTAGTCCCCATACATATGTATGCACAAGCTCTAACCTTTCACTCTTATTTTCTTTTTCGACTTTGATAAATCTGACTCTCTTATGTTTTCCATAAACAAAATGCTCACAGAAATCCAAAGCAATTTGTTTAAGATCTGGAAACAAATTTCTTTTGTGAAGTATATGCATCCCCTTCTCACTCATGTGTCCAAGACTATGATGCCACAATTTTGTATCCACTCCTGTAGAAGGTAAAGATATAGAAGAGTCAATATTATCAGTACATAAATACAATGTACCTACCTTCTCTCCTTTTGCTATCACCAATGAACCTTTGGTGACCTTCCACACCTTATCTGTAAATATGGATATACAACCTTGACTTGCCAACTTCCCTTTTGAAATTAGACTTTTCCTTAGATATGGAACATGTAGCATCCCCCGCCTCACACCGGCTGAGGCATGCCACTCCTCAGACTCTTTACTTAGCTCTAAGACCATATTTGTAACATTCCCAGCCTTCAACAGGCCAGGCCATGCTACTCTTGAGCACTCTTTCATGCTCAAATACCCATTTGTAATGTCCCCGACCATTCATACTAGGCCACACTACACCGAAGAACACATTCGTTCTCTGTGTGGAACGTATTTTAACATACTTATCATCCTAACTAAGTTATGTCTCATATAATTTTCTAACTGCATGTAATTAAAACATTTTCACACACAGAAGTATTGCGGAAGCTTAATATATATAAAACATGAACAAACAAATACACTATGTAAATGCATGGATTCACACTGAAAATCAGTAAACATATACATGCCGCATATACATGCAATACCCATAAGCATACAGATAGCTATAATCACACATAGGATAAACCCATAAAAATAACACGTGAATAACAATGCAGCATGTAAATTAATCACACAATTGACACTTATCTTTGTGAGAATATCACCAACTAAGTGCAGACCTTCGACGAACCTCCCAGCCTTAGACCACACTGTTTATCACTCTCAACAATGAGTCACCCCCGAGCTGGGACTAAACTCCACCCAAGTAAAGGGTTCCTAACCAGGCTAAAGGCTCATGAGCAACAGGAAAGACTCTGTCTCAGGTGCTCACTCAACTAACAACCTATAGTCCCTCATTCCCCACATGCCTTTCCCACCCAAGGAAGTGTGCCCATTCTATGCTCAACAGTCCCTTGGCTAGCCCACTTCCCTTCCAAGAATTTAGCAACAGGCCGGATAGGAAGTCTCAGAGCCCTGCAGCTGTAGTTCAGCACCTTCAGAAATCAATCCCAAACAATTCTCTCACCCAGAGAATCACTCACGGAACTGACAACCTGCCTCTTCAACATCCCACGGGCCTGACAACCCGCTTCTTCAATATCCCACGAGCCTGACAACCTGCTTCTTCAATCCCGATCCCAAGCTAACAGTTACCCAACAGAAGGCTCTAGATACAGGTTCAGGTAAAGTCATGAAGATACAAATGATAACCCCCTGGCTCTCCTCCTCCTGGATGATTGACTGTATATCTTAGTGATGGATGAATCCAGGAAAGATGATGGTCCCCCCCGATGGAGAGATCCCTGAAATGAACTAAGTCCAACAATATGTATGCATGCCCCCAAATTGACACTTGTCATGTTGGAAGCTACTTTGGTCCACTTGGACCCAACTTAGAACTTAGGATAACATAATTATCCATACTTTATGATTTAAGAAATACTAATATAATATTCCTTAACTTATCCCCTTCCCTTTCCCTAACTAGTGGAGTTTAGTCCCCCATCTCTTTTATCATGGTCAGTCTACGCGTAGCGATGTATTTTATATTAAATATGAGATATGTACAAAAATAGGCGCACATGCCTTTAACATCTAGGCTCTCTGGCCTAATCAAAATATAAGCATCCTAGCTTATAATAATGGCTCACCAGCCTATAAAAAATATCAGATACACAAGGCTTCCTGGCCTCTACATTGCGCGCACTTAAGATGTTGTGCGCGGTATCCCAGAATGTGCACACTTCTTCATTTTACTGCGCAGTACATGTGCGCACTATGCCATGAAATGTGCACACCAAAATGATATCAAATCATCTCACCAGCTTATGTACATTTGTATTTACATTTGCAATTGGTTTCAGCCTTAGGGATATTACAATCCCCTCCCCTTATTTATGCATTGTCCTCAGTGCATCATGTACCCATGTACAACTAAATTTCAAACTCCTCAAAACGATGCGGGTATTCTGCCCGCATTGCGTCCTCATTCTCCCAAGTAGAATCCTTAGGACCGTACCAGGTCCATTGGACCTTTACAGGTCCTATGGCTCGATTCTGGAGCTGTTTGACTTTTCGGTCCAGAATGTGCACCAGACGCACTTGAAAATCGCCTTCTTGCTCCACCTGAATCACATTCCAATCAATAACATGATTAGCATGAGGTATATATTTTTTTAGCAAGGATACATGGAATATATTATGAATAGACATAGATGCAGGCAATGCAATCATATAAGCTACTGGACCAATCCTCTCTAGGATTTCAAATGGCCCACAATAGCGAGCTGCCAACTTTGAAAAATTTCCCAACTTCAGGGAACTTCTGTTGGCTTTCACTTTTAAGAATACATGGTCGCCCACTTTAAATTTCATGTGAGTTATGCCCTTATCAACATAGTTTTTCTGCCTGTCTTGGGCAGCCTTTAAATTTTGTTTTATTTTCAACATTTACTCTTCCATTTCCCTGAGAAATTCTGGCCCAACCACTGCTCTATCTGCTGGGTTATCCCATCTTACCGGTGTGTTGCACTTTCTTCCATAAAGTGCCGCAAATGGGCTCATCTTTAAAGATGCTTGGTACCCATTGTTATAAGCGAACTCTACCAAGTGTAGGTAGTCTTCCCATTTTGATGGTTTATCCATCACATACATCCTCAACATATCCTCAATCACTTGATTCAACCTCTCTATTTGTCCATCTGTTTCTGGATGATAAGTTGTACTAAAATTCAAATTTGTTCCAAATCCATTAAATAATCCCTTCCAAAATTTTGAGGTAAATTTTGGATCTTTGTCAAACACAATTGTCTTGGGTATGCCATGTAACCTAGCAATCTCCCTCATATAAACATCAGCAATGTTCGCTGCCTTGTGAGTGACCTTAACTAGAATAAAATGGGCAGCTTTAGTAAGCTTATCTACCACTACCATGATAGAATCATGTTGCTTGTTCATTCTGGGTAGTTTGGTAATGAAATCTATGGTTACAACTTCCCATTCCCACTCAGGAATGGGTAACAGATGTAGCAAACTAAATAGGTGTCTATGCTCAACCTTTACTTTTTGACATTCCAAACATTTGGCAATAAAATCAGCAACCTCTTTCTTCATGCCTGGCCAATAATATTGGCTCTTGACAGCTGCAATAGTTTTCTGATATCCTGGGTGCCCAGCATAAGGCACAATATGCATTTCCCTCAGTATCAGATTTTTCAATTCCTGAGAATTTGGTACATAAATTCTACCCCTGTATATGAGAATTTCATCCTCATCCAACTTGTATTCTTCAATTTTCTGCTGCAAATTACCTTGTTGTAATTTTTCCACTAAATCCTTGTATTGTAAATCTGATTTGGCAGTCTCTAAAATTCTATGTTTCAAATATGATTGATACATGCTAATGGATGTAGCATGCATTTCATGCACTCTTCTGCTAAGTGCATCAACCACTTTGTTCTATTTCCCCTCGATATGCTTTATATCGAAGTCATATTCGCTTAGAAATTCTAACCATCTTCTTTGCCTAGAATTTAAAGTTGGTTGATCAAACAAATATTTCAGACCATTGTGGTTTTTCCTCATCTCAAACCTTTTCCCGATGAGGTAGTGTCTCCATTTCATCAAGGTGTGTACTATGGCTACCAACTCCAAATCATGAGTGGTGTAGTTTCTTTCATGCTCCTTTAACTTCCTTGACTCATAACATATAACAAACCCATTTTGACTGAGGAATCCACCAAGTCCCTCTTTACATGCATCTGTGCATACAATCAAGTCTTCATTTGGGTAATCTATCCTCAATATTGGAGCACTTGTTAATAATTGTTTCAAGTGTTGTAAACTCTTTTCACAATCCAATGTCCACTGAAACTTCACACCCTTTCTTTGCAATGAAGTGATTGGGTGTGCAATCTTTGAAAATCTTTCTATAAATCTCCTATAGTATCCTACAAGGCCCATCAATTATATCACCTCTATCACATTCTTTGGCACTGGCCATTCTCTAATGGCTTCTATATTCTTAGGGTCCATTGTTATCCCATCCTTTGAAATGATGTGCCCCAAATAGTGAATTTGCTTCTGGTAAAATGAGCACTTGCTTAATTTGGCATACAATTGATGCTCCCTTAATACTTGCAAAACCATCCTCAAATGATGTTCATGCTCTTCTTTTGAGTTGGAATATATGAGAATGCCATCCAAAAAAACAATGACAAACTTGTCTAAATATTCTCGGAAAACACCATTCATTAAGCACATGAAAATATCTGGTGCATTTGATAACCCAAATGGAACCACTGTGAACTCATAATGACCATACCTTGTCCTGAAAGCGATCTTGCTGATATCTTCCTCTTTAATCCTTACCTGATGGTATCTTGACCTAAGATCTATCTTTGAAAATATATTTTCATCCTTCAATTGATCAAAAAGATCATCAATCCTTGGCAGAGGATACTTGTTCTTTACAGTCACTTTATTCAACTATCTGAAATCAATGCACAATCTTAATGTTCCATCTTTCTTCTTCACAAACAATACTGGGGAACCCCAAGGTGACACACTTGGGTGTATATACCCCTTCTTCAGAAGCTCTTCAAGTTGCATTTGCAACTCCTTTAGCTTTGGTGTACTCATTCTGTAAGGAGTCTTTGATACTGGAGCTGCTTCAGGCATTAGATTTATAGAGAAATCGATGTCCCTCCTTGGGGGTAGTCCTAGTACCTCCTTGAACACATCTTCAAAATATTCCAGGACTGCATAATCTTCCAAATTTGGCACCTTATCTCTAGGTGTTTCCACCAAATGAGCTGCAATTATTTGACACCCTTTTATGTAACATTTCTTCAGCTGCAATGCTGAAATCTCTCTTATGGCTACTGCTCTGGGAATTCCCTGCACTTTCCTTAGTTTCCCTTCCTCATCCAAGAAAGTAAATGATTTTTTATGGCAGTCTAGGATGGCATGATGTTGGTCCAACCAATCCATCCCAATTAGATAGTCATAGGAAACTAAAAGCAAGATGTTCAAATCTGCCTGGGTGTTCAGTGCATTCATGTCAATAAGACATGACTTAACCATCTCATTAACTTTTCTTTTGGCCCTTGTGTCCAGATGGACCAACCAAGATTTCCCATGCTTGCTTCTTGGCAAATGCAAACTTTCCACCACCTTGGGATCTTTATAACTATGACTAGATCCTGAATCAATTAAAATAGCAATGGTTTGGTTGTTGATCAAACCTTCCACTTCAATCATATGTGACTGATATTCTACTTGCTTGTTGTCCAGGGCTGCATAGATCCTGGGTATCTTTATGCCCATGTACTCCACTGTTTTAGCTTGATGTACGTTATGAACAATCCTCCCCTTTTCACCTCTGTGAGGACAATCTATGAACATGTGATCCCCTTTACAACCCCAACATTGAATAGGTGGTTTCCTTGGCCTTTGAATTCCTGTGTCCATCGTTCTGGGTTCCTTAGGAGTTTGTTGTCCCTGTGGACTATTTTTGAAGAATGGTGACTTAGAACCCTTCTTCCTTTGATCTATATTGAATTTATTTTTGTCTTCCCAAGCTTTCTGGAATGTTGGACTTGATTTTTGTTGATCATATAGACATNGCTCGCCTTATGGTCTCCTCCAATGTCTTGGGATCATCATATTGTATTTTGTCACTGATGAATGATGGAAATCCACTCAAATACCTTTGAATTTTGACTGTCTCATCCTTGATGAAAGAGACATACTTTAGCAGTTTTAGAAACCTTCTCTCATATTCCTCAATTGTGATACTCCCAAGCTTGATTTCAAAGAACTCTTTCATTTTCTTGTCATAGTATCTCTTAGTCAAGTATTTCTTCTCAAAATACTGCTTGAATCTTCTCCAAGTAACACTTTTCTCTTTGATGTGCTGCACCTGCACAAGCTGATCCCACCACATGGATGCTTTTCCTTTGAGTTGATAGATGGAAATTCTACCCTCTGCATGAGAGGAATAATTATGCAATTGAAAATACTTTCTCATGCCCAACAACCATGTCTCTACATCTTCATCCTTCTTGTGCTCATCATCAAATGTAGGAGGTTTGATTTTGTTCATTTCTCCTCGCAGTTCATCCACCCCATACCTCTCGTACTTTCTGACAGGGGATGGACTTGAGCTATTGTGTGATCTCTTATTGGAATTCCTTAGGGAGTGGTGGTGATGCCTGCTAACACTTCTTGTTTTTCTTTTCTCATCATGAGACTTGTGACTTCACAATTTGCTCGAGCCACTCTCCTTGTCCAATTTCTTTTCTATTATGTTCAAGCTCTCCAATAACTTCATGTTGAAGTCATTCTACTGCTCCTTGGCTCTCATAAGCCTTTCATTATCATCTTTATGGCTTTGAACATCCTTCTGTAAATTTTTAATCGTCTCTGACATATTTATGTTTTCATCCCTTTCTTCACCATGTCCATTGGAGTTGGTTCCTTCCATGCTCAAATGGACATCCATCCCTCTAACTTCATCTTCCTGGCTGTAATTTCCTACTGCCTCTTCCATTACTCTGGACTCTAAAATGATCTTGATCTGATCTAGTTGTTGTTAACTTTGCAAAATGTGCAACCAACAAAACTTGTCAGACTGACTGTTTCAACAATTTTATGAAAAATATGAACCATTTTGGTTCAATAATTTATTAGAATCCTTTCTTATGATTTCCTGAAACATTGAATTCCCAATCAATTTTCTGGTTGGATAATTATATTCCATTGTCCAAGACCTTTCCAACGCCTTCTCACATGCTCAATTCCAAGTCTTGAGCATAAAGTTATGGCTTCATGGAGCTAGTCGGGGTCTTATAGTTTACCCTTCATTGTTTCTATTGTTCTTCCCCCTTCAAACAACTTCGCGCGCACAAATTTCAATCTGTGCTCCTGTATTTTCCATGTGTTGCAGCATCACAGTTAGAACGTGCTTCATGCACTTTAAAACCACTGTGTATCACTTCTTTGTCGTGCCAATAACATGCGCACACTTTTGTGTCGTGCACCAATAAATACCGCACACAGTTTTGGTTCTTGCACTATTACCCGTTGCACGTTGTTTTTGTATCACGGAATGATATTCCACATACATTTCACTCTATGCATTGCACCATGCCAAATTTCAATATCCCCCACTGCGCATCAATATTCTACGCGTACATACTAAATTATTGTGCGACAACATATACCCATATTGCGCGTGCACCAACCAAACTCCTCTGCGCTCTGCCAATACTGCATACACCCTGCGTGCCCTTATTGTGTGTGTGTACACCACGTGCACCTTCTTGTGTGTGTGCACTCCGCGCAATGCCAAATTTAGTGTGTGCACCCGCACACCGTATTCTTCCGCGCGGTGCCACAATTTACCGCGCGCTCCAACATGCTAACTTTTCCACGTGGTACCTGCACGCTAACATTTTCCGCACGGTACCTACACACTAACCTTTTCCGCTCCATCTGTCATGGATTCACTGTAACTTCAAATTCGACCAATTCCAGGTTTGAATTTGCTAGGACAGATATTAAATCAGTAATATCTCATCACTTGGTTGAATTTCTCCCTTTTCTCATGAATCCATCTACAAAAATTGGGGCTTTTCCCCATTTTCGCCCAGTTGTTGTTACGTTTTGCCATGGACGCTCTACAATTGAAATTTTTCCACTTCGAATTAAATCCTCTGTGACATTTGCTTCAACTCAACTTACTCGGCCCATTCAGGCTTAGTGTTGAAAACTGAAGCTCTGATACCAATTTGTAGCATCCCTGGCCTCACACCGGTCGGGGCATGCCACTCCTCAGACACTTTACTTAGCTCTGAGACCATCTTTGTAACATTCCCAACCTTCAACAGGCCAAGCCATGCTACTCCTAAACACTCTTTCTTGCTCAAATACCCATTTGTAACATCCCCGACCATTCATGCTGGGCCACGCTACACCAGAGAACACATTCGTTCTCTATGCAGAACATAACGTAACATAATTAGCATCCTAACTAAGTTATATCTCATATAATTTTCTAACTACATGCAATTAAAACATATGCACACACATAACTCTTGTGGAAGCTTAATATATATAAAACGTGAACAGACAAATACGCTATGTAAATGCATGGATTCACACTGAAAAGAAGTAAACTTATACATGCCACATATACATGCAATACCCATAAGCAAACAGACAACTATAATCATGCATAGGATAAACCCATAAAAATAACAATAACAATGCAGCATGTAAATTAATCACACAATTGACACTTATCTTTGTGAGAATATCACCAACTACGTGTAGACCTTCCACGAACCTCCCAGCCTTAGACCACACTATTCATCACTCTCAACAGTGATTCACCCCCGAGATGGGACTAAACTCCACCTGGGTAAAGGGTTCCTAACTAGGCTAAAGGCTCATGAACAACAGGAAATACTTTGTCTCAGGTGCTCACTCAACTAACAACCTACAGTCCCTCATTCCACACATGCATATCCCACCCAAGGAAGTGTGCCCCTTCTCTACTCAACAGTCCCTCGGTTGCCCCACTTCCCTTCCAGGGCTTTAGCAACAGGCCGGATAAGAAGTCTCAGGGCCCTGCAGCTGTAGTTCAGCACCTTCGAAAATCAATCCCCAACAATTCTCTCACCCAGAGAATTGCTCACGAGCCTGACAACACGCCTCTTCAATATCCCATGGGCCTGACAACTTGCTTCTTCAATATCCCACGGTCCTGACAACCCGCTTCTTCAATCCCGCTTCCAAGCTAACAGTTACCCAAAAGAAGGCTTTGGATATGGGTTCAGGTAAAGTCATGAAGATACAAATGATAACCCCCTGGCTCTCCTCCTCCTAGATGATTGACTGTATATCTCATTGATGGATGAATCTGGGAAAGATGATGGTCCCCCCCGATGGAGAGATCCCTGAAATGAACTAAATCAAACAATATGTATGCATGCCCCCAACTTGACACTTGTCATTTTGGAAGCTACTTTGGCCCACTTGGCCCCAACTTAGAACTTAGGATAACATAATTATCCATACTTTATGATTTAAGAAATATTAATATAATATTCCTTAACTTAGCCCCTTCCCTTTCCCTAA
>JASDQU010279145.1:0-14696 GCA_032191745.1 Picea mariana
GAGCATGAAAGACATTATGCCACTCATGATTTGGAGTTGGAAGACATAGTGCATGATTTGAAGATGTGGAGACACTACCTCATGGGGAAAACATTAGATTTGAGGACAGACCACAATGGTCTAAAATATTTATTTGGACAACCAACTCTAAATGCCAGAAAAAACAGGTGGTTAGAGTTTCTCAGTGAGTATGACTTTGATATAAAGCATATCAAAGGGAAAGAGAACAAGGTAGTTGATGCACTTAGTAGGAGAGTGCATGAATTTCATGGTAAAACCATTATCATGTACCAAACATATTTTAATGACAGAATCCTGGAGGCTGCAAAATCAGATTTACATTACATGGAAATAGTAACAAAATTACAACAAGGTATTTTGCAGCTGGAAGTTGAATATTACAAGCTGGGAGAGGACAAAGTTCTGATGTACAAAGGAATAATTTATGTGCCAAATTACCAAGAATTGAAGAGTCTGATATTGAAAGAAATACATAATGTACCATATACTGGGCACCCAGGGTATCAGAAAACTATTGCAGCTGTCAAGAGCCAATATTATTGGCCAGACATGAAGAAAGAAGTTGCAGATTTTATTGCCAAATGTTTGGAGTGTCAAAAGGTCAAGGCTGAGCATAGACACCTAGTTGGATTGCTACAGCCATTACCCATTCTTGAATGGAAATGGGAAGTTGTAACAATGGATTTCATCACCAAACTGCCTAGAACAAACAAGCAACATGATTCTATCATGGTAGTGGTTGAAAAGCTTATCAAAGTTGCCCATTTCATTCCAATGAAGCTCACTCACAAGGAAAATAACGTTGTTGATATTTATATGAGAGAAGATGCTTGATTGCATGGTATTCCCAATACAATTGTGTCTGACAAAGATCCAAGGTTTACATCAAAATTTTGGAAAGGATTATTTAAATCATTTGGAACAAATTTTAATTTCAGAACAACTTATCATCGAGAATCTGATGGGAAAACAAAGAGGGTGAATCAAGTGATCAAGGATATGTTGAGGATGTATGTGATGGATAAACCTTCAAAATGGGAAGAATACCTACACTTGGTAGAGTTTTATTATAACAACAGGTACCAAGCATATCCAAAGATGAGCCCATTTGAGGCACTTTATGGAAGAAAGTGAAACACACCAATAACTTGGGACAACCCAATTGACAGAGAAGTGGTTGGGCCAGAATTGCTCAGGTAAATAGAATAGAAGATGTTAAAAATTAAACAGAATTTAAAGGTTTCTCAAGAAAGGAAGAAAAGCTATGCTAACAAAGGCAGAACCCAGAGGGAACTTAAAGTGGGTGATCATGCATTCTTGAAATTGAAGGCCAACAGAAGTTCCCTGAAGTTGGGAAATTGTTCAAAGTTGGAAGCTCATTTTTATAGGCCATTTTAAATCCTAGAGAGGATTGGGCTTGTGGCATATATGCTTGCATTTCCTGCATCCATGTCTATTCATAATATATTCCATGTGTCATTTCTCAAAAAGTATATACCTTATGCTAATCATGTTATTAATTGGAATGTGATTCATATGGAGCAAGAAGGCACTTTTCAGGTGCATCCGGTGTGCATTATGGACCGGAAGATCAAGCCACTCCAGAATCGATTCATACATATAGTAAAGGTCCAATGGACCTGGTACGGTCTTGAGTATGCAACTTGGGAGTACGAGGATGTTATGCGGGGAGAATACTCGCATATTTTTGAGGGTTTTTTGAACTTTTGATTATATATGTGTATATATAATGCATTCAAGACAATGCATAAAATAAGGGGAGGGAGATGTAACACCCCAAGACCAAGCCGTAGTTGGAAATGTGAATATATTTTGTAGGTTAGTGAGCCAGTTTATTATAAGTCAGGAGGCTTATGTGATGATTAGGCCGGAGAGCCTAGATTCTAAAGGCCAATGGGCCTATTTTTGTATATGTAAACACTCATTACATAAATATAATACATCGTTGTGTGTAGACCCACCACGATAAAAGAGTATGGGGGGGTAAACTCCACTAGGAAGGGAAAGGGAGGGGCTATGAGACTAGGAAAAATGGATAAGCTATAGGGCTTATCTCTAAGGGAATATTATATTATTATTCCTAAAGACTAAGGAAAGGATAAATCTCATATTATCCCAAGTTCTTGTGTGAAGGGGAATGATCTACAAGTGGAGAGGAATGAGCTCCTAGAGGGTCATGTGTCAATTAGGGTGCATGCAATTATATGTGGGGAAAATTAGTTTGTTAGGGACCATTCTCCCCAGTCACCCTCGCTTTTTTCATGATTCACTAGTCTACCATAGTTTCATGGCGAGACCTCCATCATTCGACCTCTGCAACCCATAAGTTGTACACAGTATATCCCTGTCACAGGTAGTGTACCCATACTATACCCAAACCATTATTGTATCATACCCGAACCAATATTATTCCTTAACTGATCCCTGTTGTTGCCTTCACGTGTTCCATACATGTTTTCTATTATTGCCTTCACCTGAGCTTGTACCTGGTTGACTAGAGAGATGGATTGAAGAAGTGGGTTTTCATACCCATGGGATTGAAGAGGCTGGTTGTCATGCCTGTGATCAACTCTCTCCAGGTGAGAGAATTTTAGAGCAATTGAATTCCTGAAGGATCCCAACTACAATTACAATGCTTTGAGACTTCATTTCTGGCATGTTGTTGAAGCTCTGGAAGGGAAGTGGGGTAGCCGAAGGACTATTGAGTAGATAAGGGGAACACTTTCTGGGGTGGGACATGCATGTGGGGAATGAGGGGTTGTAGGTTGGTAGTTTAAGTTGTCTTCTAGGAAGAAATCCTTCTTGTTGTCTGTATTGTGTCATCTTAGATAGGAATCCCTATACCCAGGTGGAGTTTAGTCCCATCTCGGGGGTGACCCACTACTGAGAGCTTTGAGAAACGTGGTCTAAGTCTGGGAGGTTCGTGGAAGGTATGCACGCAATTGGTGGTCTTATATAAAATTATAAGTATCAATTATGTGTTCAATTGCATGTTGTGTATTTGTACATGTCTTTATAATTAAGAGTATTTCCTATGTATGTTGTATGTATAGGCTTATTGTTATTTTGCATGAATCTATGAATTATCAGAATGTATCTGTTTGTTTTAAATTTGTATAAATATATATAGTATGAATGAAGAATTTTTGTGGCATAGCCCAGTGGCCTAAAGCTGGTGATGCTACAATTTGGTTTCAGAGCCTAGTAAGAGGGCGTTATGGAGTAGCATGGCCCAACCTGGGTGGTTAGGGATGTTACAAATTGGTATCAGAGCCCCAGTTTCCAACAATGAGGTTGGATGGGTCGAGCAAGTTGAGGTGATTCACTTGTGTTGAATTGGGAAAAGGCCCCAAAATGTTTTGTTGTTAAATTCATGGAAAATTGGAGGAAATTGACCAAAGTGGTGAAATTTTCGTAATTTAATACTTGTTCAGGCCAATTCATACATGGAATGGGTTGAATTTGAAGTGCAAGGAGTGTGCAGGAGACTTTTTTAAGTTTCAAACTCAGAGAAGACAAATATCTCTTTTTGAGAAGAAGAACAGACGAGACCTATTCAGGAGGGGACTGAATTTGTCACAGTCATCGGATATGGAAAAGGAGCACGATAGATAACCCCTCAAGTCATTCAAGATTTTTTTCTTAAGCAATTTTAAAGTCTTAGATGAAAAGGAGGTAAAAGACCGAGAGTGAATCTATGACATAGATCACATGGGAATAATTCTTGATCATTGGATTTGGCGAGGGACAAATCTGGGCCGTCAGATCTGCACGCAGGAGAGTTTTAGCCACAGATCTCATGAAAGTTCAGAGGTTGGGCACTCCGAGAGGAACAAGTTCTTAAGTTGCCTGGAAGAAAATCTCCCGAAGTCCCGAAATCCAGAGTAAATCAGGATCGTCCATTGTTTGGGATGCATGGGTACATATTTTCAAATATTTGGTGTTCAAGGGAATTGTGGTGTAGTGTGGAGAAGTCTCTAGGAGCCCCAACGTTCTGAATCTCTAGAGAACATTTTTTGGGAGTTCAGAAGTTTGGTGTTTGGGTGTTTTTTTGTGTTTTCGTATGAGATCCTCCGAAGTCCCGAAGTCCCGGAGCATCGAAGTGATGCAGTGTGATGAAGTCACCTAGAGTGACATGGACCTATTCAGAAATTCAGAATTTGGGATTGTTGTTATGTTATGCTAAGAATTTGTCCATAGCTTGAAGCTCTGGAGCACCAAAGTAGTAAATATCCAAAGAGAAAAGATTCGAGAGTTCACCAGTTCGACATTCGGAGGAAATGATGTATGGTGTAGGAAGAACATATGAAGCCCAAAGTCACAAATCCCTGGAGTCTTGAAGTTCTGTATAAGCTCACATTAGCTAAGTTCTTGGTCATAGCCCCTGGTCCTATGCAACTTCAGTCGAATTAAAAGGGGGCTAGTGCCAGAATTGATGTTTTCAGAGATGAAAGGGGGATAGAAGAAGGAATTTGTGGTGTTCCGAGATGTACATACATGTGCCTAAAAATGTAAAAAAGGAATTTTTACTTTACGAAAGGATCCAACATAGGTCCAAGATCCAATTCGGATCTGAAGAAGAAGAACACTTGCACAGAGATTACTTCCTAGGAAGGACAATTTTTCAAATATTCATAACTTCCTACTCAAAACTCAAAATTAAGCATGGAAGAGGGTGTGGAAATATATGGAAAAGTAGAATATAACTATTTACCCAGAAAAGTGAGTGGAGCAGTCAATTTATCAGAAAATAAGAGAAAATAAGTTTGCTATATTATTGAAGTAGAATGGTTCATATTTTCATGAAATTGTTAAGACAATTAGCCTGACAAAGTTATGTTGGCTACACATTTTGCAGAGTTAATAACAACTAGATCATATCAGGATCAACACAAAGTGCAAAGGGATGGAAGATACATGGGGGGCTTACATCCAGGAATATGAGATCAGATGGATGGATGTTCATATGGGTATTGAAGGAACAAACTCAATTAGACATGGAGAAGGAAAGGAAGAAAGCATGAATATGGTAGAGACCATTAACAATTTGCAAAAGGATGTCCAAATACATAAAGATGATAATGAAAGGCTTATGAAAGCCAAGGTGTAGTAGTAGGAATTCAATGGGAGTTAATGCAGAGCTTGAACAAAATAGAAAATAAATTGGATAAGGAGAGTGGCTCTAGCAAATCAGGAAGCCACAGGTCTCCTAATGAGAAAATAAGAACAAGAAGTGTAAGCAGAAATCACCATCACTCCCCGCGACATTCTAATGGGAGAATAAACAAAAACTCAAGTCCATCCCCTATCAAGAAGCATAAGACGAGGTATGGGGTGGATAAAATACAAGGAGAAATGAACAAAATCAAAACTCCTACATTTTATGGTGAGCACAAGAAGGATGAAGATGAAGAGACATGGTTGTTAGGCATGAGAAAGTAGTTTCAATTACATAAGTACTCTTCACATGCAGAAGGAAGAATTTCTATCTACGATCTCAAGAGAAAAACATCCATGTGGTGGGATCAGGTTCTGTAGGTGCAACACATTAAAGACNTTCGGAGTATGAAAATAGATGAATATGAAAGAAGGTTCTTGGAACTATTAAAGTATGTTTCTTTCATCAAGGATGAGACAATTAAGATTCATAGGTATTTGAGTAGGATGCCACCATTCATCAGTGACAAGATACAATATGATGATCCCAAAAAATTATAGGAGACCATAAGGCGAGCTAAATGGCTATATGATCAACATAAAGCAAGAAAAACTTTCCAAAAATATTGGGAAGACAAGAAGAAATATAAGATGGAACAGAGGAAGAAGGGGACTAATCCACCATTCTTCAGACACAATCCTCAGGGGAAACTAGCCTTTAGAGAACCCAGAACAATTGAGATAGGGGGGAAAATACCAAGGCATCCACCTATTCAATGTTGGGGTTGTAAAGGAGATCATATGTATAGAGATTTTCCTCACAGACATGAAAAAGTGAGAGTTTTTCACAACTTAAAACAATATGAAACTATGGAGGACATGGGCATAAGCGTACCAAGGATTTGTGCAGCCGTGGACAACAATCAAGAATAATTTTAGTCACACCTAATTGAAGTGGAAGGTACGATCAACAACCAAACCCTTGCAATTTTAATTGACTCGAGAGCTAGTCGTAGCTATACAGATTCTAAGGTGGTGGAAATATTTCATTTGACAAGAAGCAAGCATAGGAAATATTGGCTGGTACAGCTGGCCACAAGAGCCAAAATAAAAGTTAATGATTTGGTTAAGTCATGTCCAGTGGGCATGAATGGACTGAACACCATGGCAGATTTGAACATCTTTCCTTTAGGTTCCTATGAATGAATAATTGGGATGGATTGGTTGGACCAACACCATGCTATCCTAGATTGTTATAACAAGGCATTTACTTTCCTAGATGTGGAAGGGAACCTAAGGACAACACAGGGAATTCCTAGGGAAATAACTGTTAGAGAAATCTCAACAATGCAGTTGAAGAAAAGTTACATGAAATGGTGCCAATTATTTTCATCTCATATGGAAGAGACATCAAGCGATAAGGTGTCAAATATTGAAGATCATGCATTCCTAAAGTAGTTTTTGGATGTATTTAAAGAAATACCAGGATTACCCCCTAAAAGAGACATTGATTTCTCCATAAATCTGATGCCTGGAACAACTCCAGTATCCAAGACTCCTTACAAGATGAGTACACCAGAACTGAAGGACTTGCAAATGCATCTTGAAGAGATTCTAAAGAAGGGGTATATATGCCCAAGTGTGTCACCTTGGGGTGCCCTTAATTTGTTTTTGAAAAAGAAGGATGGAACCTTGATACTTTGCATGGATTTCAGATAGTTGAACAAGGTAACTGTAAAGAATAAGTATCATTTTTCCAAATATCGATGACCTCTTTGATCAGTTGAAGAATGAAAAAATATTCTCCAAGATTGATCTCAGGTCTGGTTATCATCAGGTAAAAATTAAATAAGAAGACATCAACAAGACTTCCTTCCAAAAAAGTTATGGTCATTATGAATTCACAGTGGTGCCATTTGGGTTATCAAATGCACCAGCTATCTTCATGTGTTTAATGAATGGTGTTTTCACAGAATACTTAGATAAGTTTTTCATTGTCTCTTTGGATGAAATTCTTATATATTCCAAGTCAGAAGAAGAGCATGAGAAACACTTGAATATGGTATTACAAGTCTTAAGGGAGCATCAATTGTATTCTTTAGCAAGTGCTCATTTTACCAGAACCAAATCCATTATTTGGGGCATATCATATTAGAGGAAGGGATAGTAGTGGATCCTGAAAAGATTGAGGGCATTAGAGGATGGTCAACACCAAAGAATGTGACAGAAGTCATATCTTTCATGGTCCTAGCAGGCTACTATAGAATATTTATTGAAGGGTTCTCAAGGATTTCACACCTGATCACTTCCTTGCAAAAGAAGGGAGTGAAGTTTCAGTGGTTAGTAGATTTCGAAAAGATCTTCCAACACTTGAAATATTTATTAACCAATGCTCCAATACTAAGGATCACAGATCCAAATGAAGACTATGTTGTATGCACAGATGCATGCAAAGAAGGACTTGGTAGAGTCCTTAGTCAAAATGGGTACGTTGTATGTTATGAATCCAAGAACTTGAATGATGCAGGAGCATCACAAGAAACCAGCCAAGCGAGCATGAAGGAAGAAGATAGCTTGAAAGTGCAACACACATTTTACATGTTTTGGAAATGTTTTTGAAGCATTAATGTAATGGTTAAAGGAAAGCATACTTGTGTATTGTAAATAGATCATGAGCGATTCACTTTCATCTGTAGGAGGTAGAGGCATTTATGCATAGTTAATGAAAGTAGGTAGGTTTGAATTAGAGATTAGACAGTTTAGAAGAACAAGAGGGAAAACGACTATAGACACCCTCATCTTTGTATCATTGTATCAATCATAATTAGATCATTAAGCACATTAGCATAGAGAAGAAGAGAGTTGTAGCAGAAGAGTTGTAGAGGAGAACCCATGTACATAAGATTGAATTAATATATGAAGCTTTGATTCAGATTCATGGTGTTATGATGTTTTCCGCATATACATGCTGAATCGTATGCTTACAGTTTCTTACTCTCTCTGTCATGCATTTGTTATTATGTTGTGTGTGAATGTATGTTTTCATGTTGAATGTTTAAACTCTGAGAGAAGAAAGAAAATGAGTTTCAATTGTTTCTCTTCCTGAGTGAGGGAAGTTCCTGCAAGGAGTGTAGTGAAACGTCTGCAAGGAGTGCGTGACAAAGGTTCAGAGTTTATCTCTGAAATCTCAGGAGAGATACCGTTGTTCTCATTCCAGCAGAAGTGCAAGACAAGCAAAGAAGTCATGCAAGGTGTGCGTAGGCTGTTCAAGACCTTAGAACTTATCAACTAAGGTTGAGATATTGAAGGATTGTTGTTGCAGACAAAGTGCACAGAATCAGGAGTTCAAGTACACTTAAGTATTTGAAGGATTGCCACAAGGAGTGCATGAAAGAGTCTCCTTGAAGACCTGAGTTTGCAAAGAAAGCTCAGAAGGGCTAGGGACTTTGAATCATTTAAGAGAAAGTAGGAAGCTCAAGTTGTTGTGCAGAATTCACACCCCAGAGGAGGATCCAGAGTCAATTTTTGAGCCAGAGGTTCTTGAGGAGGAAACTGAACGGTCGGAATTCTCCAAGGAGAACTCCTGAAATAGCAAGGACCGTAGCATCCAAGAAAGTTGTGGGGGAATTTAAGCGTTGGACAGATCCACCTTCGAAAGGTAGGATTTAACGTGGACAGTTGATTTCGATAATTGGACCGTCGATATCATTTTGGCATTTCGGGGGTCATAAGTCCGAAGTGTGGAAGAAACCTTTGGTTGATCAAATCCCCGAAATGCGAAAAGATTTTTTGTGTATAAAGGCGAAGAGTGACGAGGTTAGAATTTCGGAACTTCGGAATTCGGGGTTTCGAAGGTCCTGAGGATGAGTGATCGAGACACAGGGGGGAGGAAATCCCAAAATTACAATTCGCAGTAGGATATTTGTAAGAATTTCGGGAATCAGCATTTCGTAATTTCTGTTGACAAGGAGTAGAGTGCTCCACATAAGAAGCTCTGAAATCATGAAACATGAAATACCTTTGGAGGAGTGTTTCAGCATTTCGGCATTTCAGGATCTGGAATCTCAAGGAGACAGTGATTTGGAATCGAGAGTTTTGAACTCCTGGTTCGCAAAATCCCGAGGGAAGAAAACCATTTCGGCATTTAGGTAATTCGAGGTCCAGAAGATATAGGAGGTAAAGAGTTCGAGATCAAGCATCACGAACTCCCAGTACGCGAAATTGCTCTAGCCGTCGGATCCAGGAGATATCCACAAATGTTGATCTCCTTGGAAGTGGGATACCAGCATTTCGGTATTTCGGGTTTCAGCATACTGGAAATACTGATGACAAGGAACGGGGAGTAGTAAATTGAAAATCCCAAATTCGCGAAGTGTGACAGGACTTAGAGTGGACTTTCGGGATTTTGGTACTTCGGATTTTGGGACTCCAGGAGTCAAGAGGCAGAGTTGCACATCAACGCAACTCTCAAAATCGCAAAGAGAGGAAAGCCGAAGTCAGTGGCGAGAAGTGTCTAGTGTTTGATGTTTCGGGTTTTGGAGGTTGAAGAGGTAAGACATTCGACATCAGGATTCGCAAAATTGTGAAATCCGGTATTCCGAAAGGAAAAGGGGAAAGTCCCAATGTCAGTTGGGTGTTGATCGTGGAGTTCATGCCAGTGCAAAGATGACGTGAGAATAACTCAGAAGGACCTGTGACATACACTCAGTTGCGTGTGTGAATAAATTTCTCGAAGAGGAAATTGAAGAGTCAGTCAGACTCTAAGGGGCCGAAATTGAAAGATCCTGTGCGGGCTTCAACCTAAGGGTTGGGGTGCCTTCATAAGTGTGGTATCAGAGAGAGAAAGAGTTCTTTTCTTTTTGTAGCAGAGAAAAGAGAAATTTTACAGCCATGTCGCCGAGAAGAAGAGATAGGCCTATGCCAATTCCTAATCCAGCAGTGGAAAGAGAAATGCATGAACTATGTGCCAAGCTTGATGCCATGGAGACAACACAGAGGTGCACAATTAATGTTGGGGATATCAGCGAGGCTGAAAGTGAAGATGAAGCTAGACATGAAGGAGAAGAAGTTGTAGCCGAAGATGCAGCAGATGAACGCCTATTTAGGGTTGTTGCTAGGATAGGTTCCAGAGAAAAAATGGACATTCCAGTATATGAAGGAAACCTGGATGTTGAAGAGCTTCTAGACTGGATTAGATCTCTGGATAGATATTTTGACTATGAGGATATTGAGGAAGACAAAAAGGTTAAATATTCTATCACAAGACTTAAAGGACATGCAACATTATGGTGGGATGAACTGCAAGTTGATAGACGTTGTAAAGGAAAACAAAAAATCAAAAGCTGGGATAGAATGGTTGCAAAGATGAAGGCAAAATTCATACCCAAGGATTATCAAATTACTCTGTTTCGGGGAATGCAGAATTTGAGACAGAAGTTGAGTTCAGTAAAAGAATACACTGAGGAATTCTATAAGATAAACATCAGAGCAGGTCGTCGGGAAAGCGATGATGAAAAGGTTTCTAGGTACATGAATGGCCTACAATATGACATTCAGGATGAGATAAGCATGATGAGCCTTCAGAATGTGGAGGATGCTTATCAGATGGTTCTAAAAGCTGAAGAAAAGATGAGCTAGAAGCAAGGTCAGAGAGGCTAAGGAAGAAGTCAAGCCAGAGGCAAAACAATTACCCAAGACAGAACTCAGAAATCTAAAGAAGACTGGAAGAAACCTCAAACTCAAACTGAGAGAGGTGGAAGCTCACAGAGAGGACAATATGATGATAGAAATACTTTTCCTCGAACTAGAGGAAGAGGAAGAGGCAGAGGTGGAGAAATAAAATTCTTTACCTGTGGAAAGAATGGACAAAAATCCTATGAATGTCTAGATAGAAAGAAAGAAGGAGGTGAAACTCATATTGTTGAAGCACAAGGAAGAAATGTTGAGGTAGAAGATGCTGAGGGCGGAAGATCACTGATAATGAGAAAATTTCTCTTAACGCCAGAGAAGGAGGCAAAGAACCCAGCCCAAAGGAACAAACTTTTTCGGACTACTTGTAAGACCAAAGACAGGGTATGCAAATTCATCGTGGACTATGGTAGAACAGACAATCTTTTTTCTACAGAGATGGTAGAAAATCTGGAGTTGGAGACTATTGAACATCCAAGCCCATATAAAGTTTCATGGTTACAAAAAGGACATCAGGTAAATGTCACTAAACAATGTTTAGTTGAATTTAAAATAGGAGGATATAAGGATGAAATACAATGCGATGTCATTCCCATGGATGTTTGTCATCTATTGATGGGTAGACCATGGCAATATGACATGAATGTGATTCATGATGGGAGAAAGAACACATACACCCTGGAGAAGAATGGGAGAACTCACATGTTGCTGCTGATTAAGGATAAATAAACGAAACTAGAAGTGAGAAACATTGTACTTCTCATGAGTGGGAAGGAACTTCTTAAGGAGGTTAAGAAGAAGGAAGATACACAATTCATCGTGGTCAGGAAGTCTAGAATTGTTTTAACCAGTACAAGAGTGGATGATTTACCAGAGGAAATCCAGAAGTTGCTAGAAGCATTTGTTGATATAGTAGTGGACGAACTACCTTGTTCATTTCCACCGATCAGAAGTATAAGTCATCACATCGATCTTATACCTGGAGCTAGTTTACCAAATAAAGCAACGTACAGATTGATGACGCAGGAGAATGAAGAGGTAAAGAGACAAGTCCAGGACTTAATGGACAAAGGGTTGATTCGAGAAAGCTTGAGTCCATGCATTGTTCCAACAGTGCTTAGCCCAAAGGAAGATGGAGGCTAGAGGATGTGTACAGACTCAAGGGAAATCAACAAGATTACCATCAAATATAGATTTCCTTTGCCAAGGATGGTTGATTTGATGAATTGCTTGAGTGGAGCAATTTTTTTTTCAAAGATTGATTTGAAAAGAAGATATCATCAAATTCATATGAGAGAAGGTAATGAATGGAAGACAACATTCAAGATGAATGAAGGGCTATATGAATGGCTTGTTATGCCATTTGGCTTAACAAGCGCACCCAGTACTTTCATGAGATTGATGAATGAAGTCCTGAAAGAGTTTATCGGGAAGTTCGTCATCGTATATCTTGACAATATATTAATTTTTAGCAAGACAGAAACAGAACACTTGAAGCATTTAGCTACAATGATGAGGAGATTACAGCAAGAGAAGTTGTTGATAAATATGAAGAAATCAACATTTATGAGGACAGAACTCATTTATTTGGGTTTTGTTATCTCTGCAGATGAGATGAAAATGGATCCGGATAAGGTAGAGGCGATTAAGAATTGGCCATCACCGAAAAGTGTATTTGAGGTTCAAAGCTTCCATGGATTAGCTAGTTTCTATAGGAAATTCATCTGAAAGTTTAGTGGGATTAGTGCACCAATGATGGACATGGTGAAGAAAAGACACAAATATTTTCATTGGACAGAGGAAGCAGAAAAAAGTTTCAACTTACTGAAGAAACTGATTACTGAACAACTAATTCTAGTGTTGCCAGATTTCAGTAAGACATTTCAGGTCAAGTGTGATGCTAATGGATTTGCAATTGGAGTGGTATTGAACCAATATGACAGATCGATCACATACTTTAGTGAGAGACTGAATGAAGCAAAGGTTAAGTACTCCACATATGACAAAGAATTTTATGCATTCATACAAGCACTAAAGAAATGGAGACATTATTTGGTTCCTAAAGAGTTTGTTTTGTACAGTGATAATCATGCCTTACAATTCGTGATTCAATAGGAGAAGTTGAACCAAAGACATGTTAAATGGGTTGAATACATGCATGATTTTACTTTTGTAATTAAACATATTTATGGAACTGCTAACAACGTTGTTGATGCTTTGAGCAGGAAATGTTTTCTTATGCAGGAATTTAGAGTCAAAACTTTGGGTTTTGATAATCTCAAAGAAATGTATACAGACGATCCAGATTTTAAAGAGGCGTATGAGGCATCTGAGAATCCAATTCTCAAGGACAGAAGCTAGTGGACCGAATATATGATCTAGGACAGATTATTATTCAGAGGCAATCAAATATGTATTCCAAAATGCTCCATGAGGGAGAATATGTTGAAAGAAAAACACAGTGGAGGATTGTTCGGACATTTCAGTCATGATAAAACATTCTCGAAATTAAATAGCTCATATTTTTGGTCAGGGATGAGGACCGATGTCCAAATATTTGTGGAAAAATGTAGAATTTGTCAGCACAGAAAGGGAAAAGGGAAGAACACAAGGTTATACCATCCATTACTCATACCTGAGAGGCCATGGGATGCAGTGAGCATGGATTTTGTATTAGGGTTGCCAAGGAAAAAAAGGGGATTTGATTCAATTTTTGTGGTGGTAGACAAATTTTCAAAGATGGAACATTTCATACCATGCCAGAAAACCAGCGACGCAACTCATATTGTGAACCTATTTTTCAAAGAAGTCGTCAGACTTCATGGTCTGCCAAGGAGAATTGTTTCAAATCGGGATACCAAGTTCATTAGACATTTCTGGAGGACTTTATGAAAGAAGCTGGAGACAAATTTTTCATTTAGCTCATCTTATCATCCTCAGACAGATGGGAAAACAGAAGTTGTAAATTGAAGCTTGGGAGATTTACTGAGGAGCCTAGTGACCGAACACCACAGTCAGTGGGATCACATTCTGTCATAGGCAGAATTAGCTTATAATGATTCAATCAATAGAAGCACAGGGCAGAGTCCATTCTAAATTGTATATGGAATGCAGCCAAGGGGAGTTTCTGAATTAAAATATATGGAACAAACTGAATTCAGAAGTGCTAGTGCAAAGGATTTTGCAGAGGCAGTGAAGGAACTTCATAGCAAAGTGAGGGAACGTTTGCAAAATTCGAGTCAAGAGTATAAACACAGAGAAGATCAACACAAGCGAGAACTTCAGTTTGAATTTGGTGATCTGATTCTTGCACATCTGAGGAAAGAAAGGTTCCCAAGGGGACCATATAACAAACTTAAAATGAAGAAGATTGGAGCATGCAAGATCATAAAGAAATTTGGGGAAAATGCATACAAGATTGAATTACCCGATGGGATCAGAATTTCACCGATATTCAACATCTCAGATTTGTACCCTTACAAAGATGAAGAAGCATGGGCAGAGAATGAATAGACATAAGTTCATTTCACCAAACAAATACCTGTAGCTGCAAAGCCACAGATGGAAAGTATAATTGATAAGAGGGTCAGCAGGAAGACCAAGAGGAAAGAGTATTTTGAATACTTGGTCAAATGGAAGGGACATCCAGTTGAAGATGTCAGTTGGGAGGATGAAGTAGAAATTCAGAAGCATGGACAGACCATGCAAGAGTTCATGAACAGGAGTTCATGAAAATTTTCAAGCAAGGGAGTATGATGCAAGAGCATCGCAAGTAGCCAACCAAGTGAGCATGAAGGCATAAGATAGCT